>JAOBRG010233539.1:0-16955 GCA_027574985.1 Umimayanthus nakama | reverse complement strand
GAGGGTAGGTTAGGTTTTGAGCTGTGGCCACATTTTGCAAATTTTGCTCGATTTTTCTGTGCATTCGCTCTTAAAACGTTGACTACTGTCTTCACAGGATATCCATAAGTCAGCAGAAATCAAGGCAGCCAATGGCAAGTCCGTCAAAGCAGTCACGGTATTTGCACATGCTTTGCGTTTCTTCAAAGGTCACGTACTTGAGGAGTTATCTGACCAATCAGCGACGTCCATCCTTGAGGAAGACATTCAGTGGGTGTTGACAGTTCCCGCGATTTGGAGGGCACCAGCCAAGCAGTTCATGAGGACGGCTGCGTACGAGGTTAGTAGACAGCTCATCAATGTGTTAAAATGCTAACTGTTTCTGGTATTTTTTTTCTCCTTACTAAAGTGTTCGGATATGGCTTTAGTAGTGAACCGAACTAGAAGATTTATATGATCATAACTTGCTGTTTTCTTGTTTTACGCCCTAGGGTCAGTTTACGTAAGTCTGAATTTGCGTTCGACTTGCGTTTCGTTTGACCACTAACTTGCACGGACTTGTGTTGACCGCAGCTTGCCGGCTTTTAACTGCGCGGACTAGTACCGCCACCAACAACAATTCTTTAGTTGACCCTTTTATACAAATTGCAACGAGTGAATGCACAATTTTTAGAAAATAAATTAAGGTATAGGGCATCCAAAAAAACCGTCAGGGCTTGTCTAAGTTGGTTGACCTTGGTTTAGAGTTATGTAGTTACATGGTGTCATAATAGTGTCAGTAAGGCAGGCAGGTACACACACACACACACACACACGCACACACACACACATAGAAAAATATTACTGGCAGGGTAAACAGGAGAGCTAGGAAGAGGAAAAAGTTGTTAATATTGGCTGATAAAGAGGTTTTTTTTCTTTTTGAAAACTGAGTTGCTGCAAGATTTCAGTGTCTCGTCGATAGAATTCCAAATTTTTTGGCCTTGAAATTTAAACCAAATATTCTATAGTTTGTTTGAGATAATGGTATAGTGCAAACGAGGATTTGGAAGCCAATCTAGTATTATAATTATGGACATTTCTAACAGGGGTGAAAGGTTTGGAAAAAATTGATGGAAGTAATGAGTTTTACTTTGTCAAATAATTTTACAATTTTTAATGATTCAAAAACAGGACTAGTGTATTCGGTGAAAGACGAAAAAGTGATTATGCGGATAGCACGTTTTTGTAGTATGAATAAGGGATTTGCGTTTGACTCATAGGTGTTGCCCCAAGCAATTATTGAATATATAAAAAATGGATGAATCAGTACATAGTAAAGACTTAAAAGTGTATTGGTATTAACAAAGTATTTTAGTTTGGAAATTAGAACAATATTCCTTCTAGGTTTTTTCATAACATGAGAAATATGTGCTTTCCAGCTCAGGTTGAGTCTAGCATCACTCCAAGATATTAAATATAATGTTCTTCTTATAAAGGTTTATCATTTACAGATAGTCTTATATTGAATGTTTTATTCTTTTGGGGTGGGTGGAAAACAACAAAGTTGGACTTGGAAATATTCAAAGAAAGCTTGTTAGCAGAGAGCCAGATTTTGACGTTGACAAGTTCAGCATTTATTATTGACTCGATGCCAGTTAAACTCTTAGATTCATAGAAGAAGTTTGAGTGATCAGCAAGGAGATGGAAGTCCAGCCTACTCGCCACAGGCAGCCCCCAGGCTGTAGGTCAGTAATAAGTCCGGAAGAGCGATGTGGGCGATGAAGTCGATTTTATGAGACTTTGTATGGGAAAAAATGTCGAGTTCGTAAAATCGTTGCAAATTCAGTTGTTGCAAATGGCACAAAAAAGTTCCTTTACCTCAGTTATTGCTCCCTTGTGTCTTCATTGCCTTCTGGGCCACTAGAATCGGTTTGGAGGTGATTTTCATCTCGGATATCCCCTCAGTAAACGAAATGATTTCACGTCGCTTTACCGGACTTACTTCTGACTTACAGCCTGGGCTGCCTGTGCTTGTACTAACTTGTATCGACTGTAAGCGAACTCAGATTTTAACGCAAGCTCATGCAAGCTCTTCGTGGGTTGCTTAACGAAATGCTGGAAGACCGCAAGTTTGAAGGCCATAAGTTGTACTGACCGCTTTCATCAACTTGCATCCCGGCCCTTATGGCAAATGCTTAGTATGAAAAAGGAAACGTAGCCTATCTACGGTTGTTTACCTTCGTTGCGAAAGAGAAAACAGTCGTCTTAGAGGCCTGATCTCTCGCTGTAAAAGTGTGTTTGTCCGGGGGGGGGGGGCGTCGGTTGATTGCAGTAGCAAGATATGAACATATTATCGACCGTTTCTAGCATCAAAATGTTTTAGCGATATAGCACAGTTTTCAAGTTAACTTTGATATACCTGTTTTTGTCCAACATCTGACAAATTTGAAGAAGGGTGAAATTAATGAAAAACGAACCCCAACTTTACCAGACTTTTCGGCTTTATTGCCAAAGGGCTGGGGTCGGGGAGATTCCGTAGTATTGGAGAGGTCACATAGGTAGTTTTTAGAATTGTCAAAGAATAATCAGTCATAGTTGCTATAAAATGTAGAATGGGAAATTAGGTGGGTATAACAGCGGTACAACAATATTACCTGATAACCTCAGGCGACAAATAGTGACTGACCCGGCCTTATACAACGCTATGTTGCATTTTATTTCCAGCTGTTTACAATGGACCTCATAAACCAACAATGAAAGATTGATTTGTTCTCACAAACATTGGGCACAGTTTATTTTCTTCCTATCCAAAATTAGTTAAGTCTTGTGGAAAACTGATTGTTCTTAATTTTTGAGGGTTTAAACGGATGAGTTTTTATTCGCCGATATCTCTGACATATGTTAACAATCATGATGAAAAACACGACTATAGGTACATTAAAACTGCTTCGTTGTGATTGGTTCTGCTGTTGACTAACCAGTATCATGAGTTTCCGGCTTGTGATGGCTACAGTTCATTTACGATGCCAGCATTCTTTCTTTTAACTCTTGGAGGCTTTCAGTTGTAAATGTTACAGAATCGTTTAATACAAGCAGCTCATTAAGAATAGCTACTGCTTTTTATCATTTTATTTGTCTAATAAACAATACTTCCACCTGACCGATGTTGTTCGGTTTAATATTTACATACTTAAATAATTTAACGAGTGCGGGTGGTAATCGCCGCCATTGCCGAATCAGTTCGAGTGCTGCAAGTTGATGTACGTTTTATGTTATCTTATGAAGATATGAAAATTAAATTGTGAAACAATTTGTTTCAGGTTGTCTGAATAACCTCCAGCAACTTGATTATGCAATCACTGGATAGCTTATGTTCAAAGAAAAAGTCAGAGCGTAGTATTCGTAAAATGCACACTTTCTGTGTTTGTTATGACTTCATTCATTGTCCACGAAGTTTTATAGTTCTCTTGGTTTTGGGGCAGGGTTTCAAACTACTGCTTTTAGCATTGTCGCATTCAAGCTTTCCGTTGTCTCCTCGCAAATGTAATCGTTCGAGGCATCAAATTCAGTTTTATCCCCAGTCGCTGACACCAGCGCCAAGCCAGTTGCAGTTCTCGCCTCATCGCCGAGCATGAGTCTTGCTCTCCAGAGTCAGCTCACTTTTCTTTCATACTAATGTTTTTTGGGATATGCTGGGATGACGGTAGCTGAACTTTCATTGTTCTTTCTTTTTTAGCAGATATCAGTCTTAGGAAGTGTTCTTTTTTTCAATAGATGTTTTGTTACTGTTTGTCGTTTGTAAGAAAGAAACTCCTGTTGTCGCCATTAAAACTGACTTTCGAACAATATTGCAGCCGATGACTTACCCAAATGTACGATTACGTATGCAAGACCTAGGTTCTTACTTGTACAGATATTTTTGTATTTAAAAGTGACTTTAGCACGTTCTCAATCTTCGCTGGATCTTGCGTTGCTCCAAAGTTGTTGCAAAAAACTTATTTACAAGTGATTTGTTCTAGTGGTACATGTTTAGCCAGAGGTTAGAAGCAATCTTTGGTGCAAAACTGTTTGCTATTTAATCCTGGACAATACGTTCGCGATCATCCGTTTTTGACCTCCATTTCTTTTATCAACACCAGTTGTTCGAGTTCTGATAAGTCTCCTCCACGTGTTGTGGGTAGTTGTTTTCCGAGTGACAGAGTCGTTTCACCAAATACACTTCAAAGGAGCTCAGTGATCCGGCAATAAGAAACCCGAGGATGAGAACTTCGACAACCACCATTTTAAGCTTTACAAGCGAAATAAAAACCTGCCGTTTTTTTCACTGTTTATCTGAACTGATATTTATCTTAGCCATAACTCTTAAAACTCCGCTTCTTTTTGGCAAATATCCAACTGGAAAATCAATAGCTCCATTTTTTTCTCCTCTCCCCAGTCTTTTTTAACCCATCCAACATGACGCCAGAAATCGATTTTTTGCCTTTTCACAAGACCGCCAAAAATTAGTTTGATTGCTTCAGTGACTTTAGAAGTACTCAGTTTAGTCACGTAAGAATTATTAACAAACTGTCAATTAATCCCATGTTGCCGTTATAACCTTGAACCAAGTCAAAATTAATGCTTTTTACTTGTTGTACCACGAGTCAAAGTTTGGGTTCAATTTATTTTCCTTCTTTCTTTTTTTTCTTCATGCCGCGATTAGCGATTCGGTCCAGTGACTGCCATATTTGGGATTTGCCCCTGGTCCCACGCGGTCAGTGCCCCTGGTGGTGACATGATAAGTCGGAAGGCCCCAATTGTTTTTCCTTTTTTTCATCGCGCAATTTTATTTGTGAGAGTGGAGTTCGGATGAAGGAAGTAGTTTGTGTGTTTTTCGACTTATTTGCCGCGATTCTCAACAAGTTATTGTTTCCCTCGTTGCATACAGTTTGCATACACATCGGTGCTTCAAGAGTTAAAATAGCTGAATGCAACCTCACTTCAGTCTCCACTCGAACCACGAGTGAAGGCTTAACGAGCCTCTTGTTATCTAATAAACAAGATGCTTGGCTGAAATATGAGTAGTGTGTTTTCATTGTTTTTGTGCTCATATTAATTATTGACGCTCCAACCGTGTTTGTACGTGCTACTTTGGTCAATCTTTAGATTGGCGATGTATAAACTAGCTTAGCTACAATATTTTCAAAAGAAAACAAAATTGCGTTTTGCTGAGTTGATCAATGTATGAACTTTTATGTTCGGCTTTTCCAAATTAGCTGAGAGCGTTCTAAACAATGGATATTGGTAGTTTACGTTTATGCCGCATAAATCTATCAAAAGCTAACGTCATACCTCAAACAACGGATAAACAGGAAGATAGAAATTCTTGTGTTATATGTTAATTTTGGCCGGAATAAAGCAAAATTACGTATGAAGGACATTAAGGCTGAGCAAAAGCGCATATCGAAACTTTATTCTTTTGGTATTCACACTCTCAAGAAACACGCGAAGCTAAAGACAAACACGCACACCCAGAATTATACTAAAGTATATGAACAGGTACAAAACACACACTCAACCCTTTCAAACTCACTAACACCGACATGCGTTTTACAAAATCGTGATAATATTGTCCGAGGTTCGTACTAAATTTCTCTTGGTAAGTTCAACCTACGATTGATCAATAAATCACCTTTGTTTTTACCTTTGTTCACGATGACGTTTTTTGTTGCTGAACCTTAAACTGCAGATATCTCATAATGTTGTCAGGTATCATTTTTCTCGTAATGCTGAAACAACTACTTTTTTCTCTTGTTCTATTATCGATTGTTACTAATACTACCGTCAAGCAAGTTCTCGGTGGTAGCACTGTACGTGCTCATGCGAGACACAACTGTTGGCTCATACATCAGATGCACACTTCATGCTGCTCTCCCCATCATTGATCGTTTTAAAATACCAATGAAATATGTCTCGCTGCTTCTTTTCTCATGCAAGGTGTGACGAATACATATTAACGCATGCAGTCTTTGGAGTAAGACAATATCGTTTCAAATCCTTTACTTGCTAAAGCTTTGTTGTTGAACGAAAAACTAGGCAGTTTCAAAATCAGTACTTGCACATATTTATTATTTAAGTCATAACAATTTACTAACTTTACCATCAGTTTTGCGCTCGAAAAGAAAAGAGTCGAATCAGTAAAATATACTGTACATAGTTCATACTGCAGGTAGAACGGACTTGTTACAAGACGTACAATAAACTTGGAACTTAAATGAAATTAAATTAACTGTAGCAACATTAGTTTGTCTAGAGGTTGCTTTTTCCATTGTGGAACTGTTCATCCAAACTCAAAATGAGCTAATTAAAGAGATATTTACAAAATATAATCAGGAAATAAAATAAAATAAAAGCAATATACAAGCATGCACCTTACGAGCGGGTGAGAGGGTTCGATTCTCGTCACGTACTTAGTGACCAGATTTCATCAGGAGCTAGCACACTTGGAAAGTCTTGAAGCGTCTTTCGTGTCGGGTTTTCCGATCGCAATGAATGCAAATTCCTTTAAAAGGCCCTGAGTATCTCTCGCTCATCAGCTGGTATTGAAGCTTGTATCAGCGCAGTAAGTTGAGCCTTATAAAAGATAGGCACTACTTGCAGGAGAATAGTACACCACGTCGTCATTGTCGTCAAATTGCTTCTTATACACCCGTTGATAACTTCTTGTTGAACATAGTTTTTTGATAACATATGCATCCAACAAAGTAATAACCGCTAAACTACCCAGTACAGCCGCTTCCACAAACATATCTGCTACTAGGAGAACTGCTATTTTCAACTGTAAGCCGTAGTTGTTTGAAGTACCAAATATTTTCAGGTACTATTCAAATCAACTTTCTAATATTCCTGGCACACAGTCAAACTTGTCTGTTGTTTTGGCTCTCTTGCCCGCAGTCGCAGGTGGCAATTTACCTCAGTGTATAAATTATTTCTTTTCATACTTGTGGAGGGCAGCAACGGCAAATCAAATATTTTTTTTTTCTGCATTTTTAATAGTACGCAGTTTATTATTGAGAAAGGTTAACTTTTGTAGATTTTTCTTTCCATGGTGTAAGTCTTGTTTTGGGTGGTTCAAATACGCGGTGGCTTAACTTTTGGTTTTTCGTCGTTGTAATTAAAAATTATTTACACTCCAGACAATTCAGTTAAAAAAAACGCCAAGGGTTCAGAATTTTTTTTTTCGTTTTACAACTAACCAAGTGGTAAATACTAACAATCCAGTCACGAAAACACTATCAGAAAAAGATGAAAGGTATTTACTACTAACCAGTCGGCAACAAAACTACGTTTTTTGTATCCGATGTCTAGTGGTTTTGCTATTTCAAACGAATTAAAAAGCACACTGAAATTAACCCGTTATCCAGTGATGCTCCCTGAGTTTCAGTTAACGACAAGAAAATGGCCAATTATAAGTAAAGTGGATTTTCGACAACTGGTTCAAAGTTTGTGACAAGAAAAAAAATATTGTTTGTTAGTGTAGATATATGAAAAAATATATATATAGAATCCCCTGAAGAGAGAGTTGGTCACGAAAAAGCCTTGTCCTGGTTAAAGCGCAGTCTGTGTTATTTCCCATACACAACCGGTAAAGTTTGTTTTTCCCATTCTTGAAATACGTGTATGAGTTAAAAGTATGTCCCCCTTACTGTAATATTTTTGGAGCAGTTTAACTCTGTCGGGCTTCAACTCCGGCCTCCGGAAACAAGGAAGGGAAAATGTTCACTTTTTCTCGGTGTTCGTATACAGGCTTTTTTCATGACAACTTTACGATACCAACGAGACTGCGGCTGAAGAATTTCAAGAGTATCTCTATCATACAATATTGAAACCCATATTTGCTTGCCACGTAGTTCGTTGTCGAGCATTTTAGTGTTGTTTTATATAAACCAATTTTCACACTTAACAATTTTTTTTTAAACAGAAAAGAACCCCGTTCTCCGGTTTTGATTTTGGCTTTGAACTTGGTTTTCTACTATGTTTTAAAGTTGCCTTTTCCCTGTGCAGAACAGCTCCGTGCCAGGTCTACAAATGATTTTCTGGTATTAAATTATCCCCTTTTTCTTGGTTCATTTGAAGCAGAAATCTGTGGCAACGCAACGTTGTAAAGAAACAGCTCGGGCTGATCTCGAAATCATTTTTCACCAAAACGTACTTATTGAGGGTCATTAAGCTCACCGATACTTTCTTCTAATTATCAAAAACGAGAGAGCAGTGAATCAACACATCGCAGTTTTTGAAGAGCTTTTATTAAAAGCTGTGTAAAAACATTTGAAACACATTTGCATATGCAGCTGAGGATACATATTGTTAAACTTTTACATTACCTTTTTCAATATTGAAAACAAGCATGACATACATAGATATCGTTAGCTATAAAAGTCACAAACAAAACTGCACTAAAACTATTTCCCATAGTCCAAACGTATGAATCGTATTTACAACTGTTTTGAAGACCAACTTTCGTAACGCTGATAGATTGGATTGTCCTCTCAACATCTGATCTTGCCTGTCTTCAGTACACAATGTGTTGTCCACCGTCATTAGTCTTCGAGTTTTCGCTACACGTTGTTTTGAATCTGTTTAATAGAGAAGAAAATTTTAAAACTAAGCTAAAGCTATATGGAGGTAGGAAAAATGATACTCGTACAAGTAGTTAGGGAAGGTCCTGCAGCAGGTGGGTTGTGTGAAAATGAGGCGAGTGTAATGACGATGTAATTTTTTAGTTATAAGGATGTCTAATTTTTGGTCTGAGGCCGATAGTTCTTAAACATTTTGGGGATTTCAGCTTCAAGTGTTCTTTAACGTTCTTTTAAGCAGTTACTATTTTCCATTTCCACAAACCAACTGGAAGCATAAAAATGCTTTACTAAATTTACCGCTCCCCTGGCCTGCAGGAAGAAAAACATGCTGATAAACTGATAAATAAACTCTTGTACATGCACAGCATTGCACGTACTGTTGAACATCTGCCAAGAGTAAAGTTAGTTCTTTGATCCTGTGCATGTGCACAGGGGCGGATCCAGGATTTATTGAGAGGGGCGAAACTCTCGGCTTGTATTATCTGGTTGCTGTTGTTCAACATGTCCTTTTTCACAAGAAAAAGTTTAGTCAAAATGTTTGCGTTTGTTTCATTTAGGGGGTTCAGTGGACCGAACCAGCCCTGGACCCGCCCCGGGTGCAGTAGCCAAAATAAGTTCTTCGTCTTTCCTCAGCCTCGAGTATGTTCTTAGCAGGTTCTTGAATTTGAGGTGTTTTTTTACCCTCGTGTTCGTATTAAAAAGTTCTTATGTATATAGAAAATAGTGTAGATGCAGTCATTATTGATTAACATTGTTGTACCTGCGGCGCAAGACAAGCTATGCCTGATCAACCATCTTACTAAATCGGTCCAACTATGACCAGGGGAGAATAGTTTGCCTAGTACTCAATGGTCTCCCAATTAGCGTTCTGCAAGAAGGCAACTGCAACATTACAATTTTAAGTCTTTAACTATCTCGTAAAACTAAACCTCTCTGATGTTTGCGAATCTAGAGCCGCATGGCGTGTAAAATTTGAGGGAAAGATGTTAGTTTGATTTGAACTGATCACTCACCATCAGAACACGGGATATATCCCCGCATATGGGAAATACTTTGAACCTTGTCCGTCATCTCTTTTGTAGCAAATCATTCTAAGAATATAGACTTCAAACGCAACGACAGCGACCATGAAAGCCCCAAGCAATACTACTTCCGCGAACATATTTTTTTGCCTTAACTCGGCTGCTGTATTGTTTAGAAGAATTGATCTTTTTCTTCCTTTTCAGTTAAAAACGTGACGGCCAAGTTTCCAAAGATGATATAACCGTAAATCTGAGAGATTAGACCTCAGAAATTAGCATATACCACTTTTGGCCTAGTTTCAAGAACAGGTACTTTTGAGATTCATCAACATTTAACTATCCTTTGCGATTATTTTATTGGTTAAGCTAAATTCTTACGGTTTCAGTTGTTGTTGTCGGAAACTCAAAAATCGTCTGTCGCCACTGCTCTTCGGTGTGGCTAACAAATGTAGCTTAAATCTTTTTTGAGATGTCCGTTTTATAGTATTTCAAAAGTCTGTAGTGGCAATCAAAATGGAAAGCCGCATCTGCTGTCCAAAACTACTTATAAGATATTTGCAACTCTGTAGAACAAATAAACATTCTTGTGGAAGTAACAGTTGATAGTGTTTAGCTTGAAGCAAATAACACTAAACATTTTTCATTTATCAAAAAAAACTGAGATAAAGCAAAGTCAGCCGGGGGTTAGATGCATTTTGCGTTTATCACCTGCTTTGAAATTTGGGATATTAATTGTAAGAAGCGAATCTCAATATAACTCAAACGACTTGCTACTAAAATAAGTTAATATTCTCGCAACCTAAGTAATGAGGTTCTCGCCAACAGGCAACCGTTATGATCCGGCCCTAGTCGACTGATGTTGAATTCGTATACACACCTCACACGCGGGGCACATGAATGCCCACAGGATATAGATATTTTGTTTTCTCACCATCCGTCCCAGTGTTTGCGCTGCACAGCTTCTTGAGAATGACTATTTCATGTGCCGTTAGCAGCATTACCAAGGAACTGAAAACCACCATTTCGATTATCACCATGTTATAATGTAGCTGAAAAATCGTTCCAAGCCAAACCTTCAACTATGAGGGTTTCGTGAGCCTGGTTTATTATCATTATTAAAAAATTTAATCAAAATGTGCTTAATATTTTAAAAATGCTACTTTGTTGGCATACTTGCTATTCGTAGAGGCAAGAAAAACAAAAACGGGTATCTATCAGTTTCTGATTGGTTAAGATTTATGTTGGACACTTGCGGTTAGTGTCTACACAAACAGCTTTAATTCCTCTTCGATCTTAAATGTGAAACCGACCACGGAGTTGTACAGTTTCTTTTTAGTGGGCTCCATGTCGAAAAGTGCTAAAAACAACATTCCAGCATTTTTTGAAATTTTTTTGAAATCTTCGGAAGCTGTCGGAAGTGTTTGGAAATCCTCGGAAGTCTTCGGAAATCTTCGGAAAAAACCGGTAAATGTTGCCAGGTGCTAAAAACAACATTCCAGAACTTTTCGATTTCTTTTTAAATCTTCGGGAATTGTCGGAAGTCTTCGAAAGTCCTCGGAAATCTTCGGAATAAATCAGAAATGTTGGAAAGTTCTCTAAATGATCTTCCGACACTTTTTGAAAATTTCGGAAATCTTCGGAAGTGCTCGAAAAATTTCGGAAACTCTCGGAGAATTTTCGAATGTTATGGGAGGTTTATGAAAATTTTTATAATATTCCAATCTCTCACAGAGCAGATTCGAAAACTTTAATTTGTAATTTGCCCTGGTATTACGGTATTTGCACTGGTATTATGCTTTTTGTATAGGAAATTATACGACTTCGTTTATTTGCACGGGTGGGTTTTTAAAAAAGCTAAAATTACGAGAGCCGGTCCTCCGGCGAGTGCAATTTGAACTTTTTTAAAAGCTCACAAGTGCAAATAAATTCTAAATTGAACGAGAAAAGTCGTATGATTTCCTTTTAATAAAATACATGAAAAATTTTCAGCGCGCGCCCGGAATTCAAAGTACAACGATTTGGATCGGACGAATAAATTTAATCTGATGGGCAAACCATATAAATAATTAACAATTTTCCATTTCCATTTTGTTCTCTTGTGTTTCAAAGATTGAAGTTCATGAAAAATATCCTGAAATAAGTTCAAAATTGTAAACGAGAAAAGGCTGAAGGAAATTTGCACTGTGTTACCCTTTCTGCACTCAATAAATTTTTTTGCACTGATTTAAGAAAAAACTGCACTGCTCTCAGCCAATCAGAATCGAGTAATTTTTTCATGTATATTATTAGCACTGGTATTACACTTTTTGCACTGGTGTTACTCTTTAACTGCACTGCTCTCAGCCAATCAGAATCGAGTAATTTTTTCATGTGTGTTATTAACTTAATTTTTCAGGTTTTAACCTAGTTCGAGTAATGCAACTGTCTAATTAATTTTCAACTACGATAAATTTAAACCTGTTTAACGAGAAGTGTGAACGTGACTTGAGCTGGCGTATTCAAATTCATAAACTAGTTTTCATGCGCACAAAATGACCTTGAAACAGCGTAATTGTTGGTACACTTATCATACTGAACCGAAATAAGTAGCGTCATGAGTAGCGTATCGCCTGCGTAACGTGTGGCCAGCGTACTTGACCTATGAGTAACTTACCTCTATTACTCTAGCGTAACTCTCGCGTATTCAGCGTATGGCTAGCGTGTGCTTATGGTTTATAAACCATACGTCCAAATACGCATAAAATTTGTTAGTATATTTAGAAAGAACACCGATTTCTGCCTCGCCGTTCTCCGCCGTATGTGACCATGCTTGAAAGTTATACAACTTATGTCCGACGTAACGGCCTTAGCGTTTGCTAGCGTATACCAGCGTATGCCGAGTGATATTTTTCAGACGCTCTGTAGCACACGCTAGTACGGTACACAGTGTGACAGGGCTATAACAACAAAAAATGAATTACCTCAAAAATATAATTCAAAAATAAAAGTGAAACCTGTTGATAATGTTGAAAATGTAAAAGTTGAATTAACAGCCGACTTACAAAATGCAGTGATATGTAGAAGACAAAGATATATCAACGACAGTGACTGAAGCGCTTAGGATACATCGCAGAGGAGAAAGTTGGTATTAAGAACTAAGAGGCGTACTATTCAGTTGAAGGAACTAAAGTTGTCAATCGGGGCCACCCTAAGATGGCAGATTGCGAGTCATGACCTGCTAATAACACAAATATATGTTCTGGAAGGCAACAGCAGGAAATGTACAAAGCAGTCAGTACTTGTTTTACTTTACCAGTATACTCTATATTGCACCTCCTTCCTTTTCACCAGTTTTGTTTTTGTTCAGGAGTGTTCTTTTTTACAAAACTTGGCTGACATCTCGCAAGCTCAAACTGACTTTTAAAATTATAGTTTAGTGTAATATCAAATCTATCAAGGCTGCTCTCAACGCCAACGTTCAACGAAAACAGGCACAAGCCAGACGATATTTTTGTCACATCCTGTACCACATATATCGCTTAATGCATCGGAAAATAGTCCCTGGCGTGGGCTAGACGTGCGAAACTATCTTGTTTTCTCGGACAAAGTGAGTGGATGAACACCTTGTACGCATCAGTGTATTGTCGGAATACCTGAGTTAGAGGATCAACATTCTACAACTAACTAACTAACTAAGGCGGCCTCGTCCGAGCTGCACGCCTTGATGCCGAGTGGTTCATCGTGCAGGCGGTAAGCTCGGCATTGATGGCCGCCCCGACATCTCTCTTTGGGGTGTCTACAATTGATGTCGCGGCTCTTCCTGGGCGACGTTTGCCGTGGGTTGGCTTCCACAGAACAAGGTGGTGCGCAGGGAGCTCCTCGTGGCTCTGACAGTGGCCCGCAAACCCGAGTCTCCTCCAAGCAACTTTGTCCGCAACCTTGGGGAGGTCTCCGTAGAGGTCGCTGTTGTACTGAAGTGTAGCCTCGCCAGTTGCCATTTAACAGTATCCGTAACATGCGGGTATACGAACCGTCAAGCGATTTCAGCAGTGAGGTGTTTATTGTTCAACACTTGCTTTCGTACAGGACTACAGCTTCCAGAGTTGCGCAGAAGAACTTGAGTTTGATGTCTCTTGAAATATTTGATCTCCAAACGTTCCACATCCCGTTTTTATTGTTAGTTTTCAACAATGATTTGCTATAAAATCATTTAATAACCAATCAACTTCGGCACATCTGCTTCACTGTGTTGTCAGTGGCAACAGGACAGATACTTATTTGAACGATCTTGCACAAACAACTTCAAATTCAGCTTCCATGGTCACTTAACTCATTCGTATGACGTCACAACATGGCGATTCGACCAGAAGTGTGTCAGGCCACATAACAAACTGCACTCAGACGACAGTATATAAACTTCCGACCAATGAACGGGCAAACAGAAACATGGATGTATGGGTTTGATGGTTGGCAGACAGATGGACGGATGGATGGATGAATGAATGAATGGATGGGTAGATTAGTGAATAGTACAGGTTGCAGCTTCCCCGTTTGTGAGGACAATGGGAGGTCATGGTTGAACGATAAAACCATGTACCACTTTCGGACTTTAGAGAGACAACACCGAGTAATATTGACGGATCGTGGTAAATAATGGCGAGTGATGAAGCCAGAAATTTAAAAACGATTGTTTTGTTAATTTACCCATCTCTGGCAAAATTGTGTGTCTCACTGGTTAGTATGGCTGCTTTCGTGCCATACTTCTAGTTTACTTTTTGCCGAAACCAAAAAGACTGACTATGAATCCATTTTGCTTGTACTTCCAGTAGGTATAACCATCAAAGTTGCCTACCTTTTATGCCCACGCCCGTTTGGTTGTCGTGCTTGAGCATCTTCTCAACACCGCCACATTTTCACTCGCCAAGATCAGCTCGACAAGCAGAAACTCGACCATCGCCAATGTCGCAACTAATAGTAGAAAGCCCACGAAGGCCATTCCTTCTGCCAACATATTTAGTATTACTGCTAAGAATGATAAGTTGCTTGCCTTATCCCTGCTTGTCTTTGCCCGCAAGTACCAGTACAATAAGGCGAACAAAAGCTAATTAAAACGATTCTCTTGCTTTATATTCATTCATAATTCTGTAAAACCATAGAAACGGATCTCGAATTACAATATGTCAACACTTGCGTTACACGAAATTTTTTTTGAACACTTTTTTACGAGAAGCTGGGGCATTCTAGGTTGGCATTCGCCGTACTTACTTGCTTTGCTTTACTAATTGTCAACCCACTTGTAATAATATACACGCGTCATGCCAGAATGCTTGTCATTTCCCACGTTGAAATGGCAGGCTAAAGAGGCATCGAGATCAAAGAATCGTGAAAGGGGAAACGAGAAAAGCCTATAAACCGAGAGAGGGAGACGCTTGTTTGGCTTTTCTGTGAAGCGAAGTGCTCGTCTCTTCAGCGACCTAAACACTCCTACGGTATTAGCATACATTATAGATTGCAGAATCATCTACTAATTTTTAAAAACTTGTTATTAATATTCACTTAAGTAAGTTTAAATATGTAAGTTTTTTCTAACACACGTTCTTTTTGTATAAGAAAAATCTTATTACAACAACAACGAGGCTCAAATAAGAACAAGCTAAGAACGCTTGAGGCTTGGCTTCAGTTGGAAGTGTGATAGCGAGTTACATGTGACGTTTCATTGCATTGAGTGAGCAGAGAAGATAATAAAACTATTCCATACGTGTTTTATGACGGCACCCGAAATGTATGTACGACAATAATAAAGCTACATGTGTACTGTAGAAGTAAAATTCACTTTAAAACGTGATTGAAACAAGAAAAACTTAAGAACATCGAGCCTCGTCCTAAACTTACTCTTCATTACATACAGTACTAATATTTCGTTGAGTAAAGTTTCCGTGTTGTTTAATTTATTGGGCAGAGGTACCAAATCTGTTATTGAAGTTATTTTTTTTATAGTGGTAGTTATTAATATTCTTATTCTCCTTCTTATGTTTTATTAAAATAATAATAATAATAATAACAATAATAATGATGATAATAATAATAATAATGAATATAATAATAATAATAATAATGAATATAATAATAATAATAAAAATAAAAATAATAATAAATACTATTGTTATTACTATTATTTGTTTACTTATCTATTTATTTATTTGTTTATTTATTTGTTTGTTTATTTATTTATTTATTCGTTTATTTATTTATTTATGTATGCGTCTGTTTATTTGTTTGTTTGTTTATTTTGTCCTGACCACCTTATAGTTTAAAGGGAAACTCAAGTTGAAAGCCATTCTTTTACAGCCTCCCTAGTTAACCGAGCCGTGTGTTAACAAATCCAAACCCGGCTGGCAAGTGATACCAAAACTGCAACCGACGCGTACACAATACAGAAGCGTTATGCGACTGGTATTTTTAAACAATAAAAATACAACAGATTGTGATTAAATTGGGAAAATTGCAAGTCCGACAGAGGATTAAACCGTTATTCGGGAGTAAACTTTACATGGGATGTACCTTAAATTAAACAGAAAATCGATTGACTGTAATAATGCTAAAGCCGAGAGTCCTGCTAGTGTGGTTGGACCTTGAACAATTGCAATTTGAATTTCTTTGCGCCAACTTGCAAGTTTTATGCCCCTAAACAACATATCAAAAATGTAAGAAAATGTACGCAGGCGAAAACGGTGAGTTGTTTAAGATATTCTGTATAGCATAAATCCAAGATGGCGGCTTGGCAATCCAGCTGATCTAAGACTATGAAACTAGCCAGTCAAGTGCGAGAAAGCGGGAAAAAACATGTTGTCATTCCCAGTCCCAAAGCATGCTTTTCTGTGCGCGATCAAAGTTCACGAGAACGAACAAATATGGCTACCGTGTCGGTTCGGTTTATTTACAGTTGATTCGGCTCAATCTTGCATTATTAAATTTCAGCGAGAGTCGGGCGCAATGATAACAGGTTTTTCCCGTGACGTCATTAAAAAATTAAGAACAGCGAAAGGACGATCCAGTTGGGGGTTTGGAATCATAAACGCAAAGTTTTCTTTTTTTAATATAATTCTATTTTTTCCCCTCAAACTCAACTTTCTCGAGCGTTAAAATACTCCAAATGTTGAGATCGAATTCCTACTGCGATTTGTTCGGCTTGGTGGTCACAAATAGGTCCTTAGAGTTAGTTCTTACTGTTGTCGTTCTTATGAGTACAAAAAAATGAGAACAGCTTAAGAACAATTGAGACCAAAATTTAAGTTCTAATATATAATGGTAATTGAACTGAGTGGAGTGCAATTTGGTCTGAAATCATACGCGTGATTTCAAAATCGAACGAGCGCGC
>JAOBRG010233428.1:0-10343 GCA_027574985.1 Umimayanthus nakama | reverse complement strand
AGAAAGAAATTGCAGAAAGAAAGAAAGAAATTGCAGAAAGAAATTACAAAAAAAAGAAAGAAATTGCTGAAAGAAAGAAAAAATTGCAGAAAGAAAGAAAGAAATTGCAGAAAGAAAGAAAAAAATTGCAGAAAGAAAGAAATTGCAGAAAGAAATTGCAGAAAGAAAGAAAGAAAGAAATTGCAGAAAGAAATTGCAGAAAGAAATTGCAGAAAGAAAGAAAGAAATTGCAGAAAGAAAGAAAGAAAGAAAGAAAGAAAGAAGGCTGGCAAAGTAACAGAAGTATAGACTAACAGGCTAAAACGAGAAAACAAAATGTGTCTGTTTTGACCATTAAACAAGCGAGGATATAAAAACAATCACTGGTGGGAAAACAGTTGCGTCTTTTTTTAAAATTTTATTTTCTTCGTAACAAAAACAGAAGTCAAATCCATTTCTGGACATAAGTGAGTCCCAGGTGATATTCTCCCCGTTTTAATATAAAAAACGCTAAAAACACGAGGTAAAGAGACAAGTAAAGGATAGAACCAAGTTGAGTGAGAACTTCTCACCTGGAGGCACACATCTTTTTTCCATCCGGACACCCGCCTTCAAACTCCCAAGGGCAGTCTTGTCTGCAGCGTTTTATGGTGGCAAGGATACTGAAGAAAAAAACATACAAATTGATTTACTAGGATATCAATCTGTGAAGATCGAGAAATTTAAAAACGTCATTGTTTGAAATTTAGAGTATCAAACCTGTTGAAAAAATTTTGTTTGAAACTAGGTGAGTGAATACTTTTCTTTGATATTGTGACTGGATTGACACATCATTCTCAGTTGACCGAAGTAAAGTGTGCCAACCAAATTTGTAGCTTAATGAGTCAAAGATGTTCTTAACACAATTTAAAGGTCAAGGAAAATGAGAAGACTTTCTGAGAAGGACTTTTTCTACGCTCTTCTCTTATCTTTATAAAAGATTCAAGAGCTTGTAAAAAGGAGTTTATTGGACTGTTTTGCGGCACTCACTTTTGACAACCGATTGCTCTGTATTGGCACATGGTTTCCCAGCCACTAGGATCATTGCTAGGGAAATCAGTACAGTTCATCGATTTTTTGACACAGCTAAACGAGTTTCGACAAAACTTCCTGTTAACTCCACATCCAAACCCGAACGTTTCGTTGAGGTTAGTGTGATTCCAATGCCGGCATGGCGCCCTCTCTTCTACGCATGACATACTGTCAGGACAAAACCGCTGACCGAAAGCACAGGGCTGAAACCAGGGCGCATGCTCAAGGGCCGGGTTACAACGCTTGGATTGGTGGTGGCAGTTGCGGCTAAAAATGCAGTAGGTATTATTCCCAGTACACACTTTGTCTCCGTATGGACTCCTAGGAAAAACACCATTGTTAATCAGCTCATCAATAAGAAAAAAAACAATCATAAAAACATGAGCAAATAGTGAAAGGTTCGCAGCGTTAACTGAGAAAACGAAACGATAGAAAATGACCAAAGAGCAGCCACAAACAAAAAAGGGAACGGTGGGCAAAAAAAACAGTCAAGCAAAAAAAATATATGACAGAAAATAAAAATAAATGACGCAAATAAAAAGACGAGACGACAAAAAAAAGAAGAGGACTCAAAGGGACGCGAATTAAACAGATATAGCCAACGGGTTTTTTTGGTAATTTGTCAATTCACGAAGTGGCAACATGATTAGAAATATGTTGAAGGTTCAAGGTTCACTGACAATTTTGCATCTCAAAATGCACTGAACAAAATGAATGTGCACACCCTGGCTTTTTGAATTTGCTGCTGGTTTTTGATTTGCGTTTCTCTGTTTCACTATTAAAAAAAACGTTGGATTTTTTAAAACTGCGTTTTCTTTAATTTATTACTGTATAGGCGTTCGCTTTTTAATTTCTGACATCTTGGTTTTTTATTTGTGATGAGCGTTCTTGGCCACCGCAGGTTTGCCATTTAACAATGGTTCGGAGGAACCGTTTTATACATTTTCTTGCAGGCAAAGCTTCGGCTTGAAAACTTTTACGTTGTGGCGCGTTTTCACATTTTTTTTCAAGGTTTCGAGCTGTACAAAGTTGTTTTGTTGTCAGGATCGCTCGTAGAACTGAATTTCCTTTTAACAAAAATGTCGAATAATTCCTTCATTTTACTAGCTTTCTTTTTCAACACCTTTCAAGTTCATTTTGTCTTGTAAAATAATATGTTTCGCACATTAAAAAAGTATTAGAAATTACAAACGTTGACACATTCATTTGCCACTGTGTAAAACAGTTAATTCAATGAAAATCTTTTGATAAATTCCATGAAAAAAAACATCAACGTTTCTTCATTAATGATAAAAAAGATAATTGATTGCAACTGCATTGGCGATGAGCAGTTGAAGGTAAGAAAGATACTGAACTACATAAGCAAGCGATTAGGTGACAGACATCGAGTGGAAGCAGACGAAATAATTGCACACTGCTCTACCTATAAAAACGTGGAACAATACTATAGTGTTTTAGTTTGTGCTTTTCAGTAATAGCTCCCGTCCTCAGTAGTCGAGAGCAATCACAAGCGGTTTATAGCTTGATCTCGAATTTTTTACGCTTATCCGGAGAATGAATTAAGTTCCTTCCTGATGAGTCTGGTCGGCATGCTCTTTTCATTACCTTTACTAAGCGCAAACGACCTATATGGATTGCTCCTTTCTAAAAAAGCAAATCTATCACCTAAAATTATACGGAAAAATAAAGGGTGACATTATACTACAGTAAATATGGTATCCTAATATCGATGCTCAGCATCAGTACCCGTTGCTAAAGAAAAAATTGCAACGCTTGTATGCTTCAAAGGGCGTTTATAATATTGACGGCTGTGCACTTTACTTCAACACTAAAATGTCTTACAATGCTGTTTTATAACCACAGCATCTTGCACAGCAAAAAAAAAAAAGGACAAAAACACTGAAATTTACTTTAATAGATTTAATCATAAAATAAACATATACGCATCAACAAAATCATAGATGTAAACTTTGGCATAGAAATAGGCTCAGGAAATGCAGAAAGAAATGACCTACTTCTTCTGATGTCCTTTCATCCAGTCAATTAGGTGAGCCCAGCTACATCTAATGTCAATCGGGACGCATTTCCCGAACACAGGGCAGTAGTATTCACCGAAACGACACGCCTCTCCCCAGGGGGTGATAGAGGCTTTGTTGTGATTGATGGAGTTGATGTCGCACGTAGAGTTGAGAGGAATACAGTCCTGAATGAGAGGACAATACCGGTTGCCCCGATTGCACATGCTTCCGGATGGGAACTCTCCTTTTCGCTTGAGGTAATCCTGCAGCTTGCCATTGGATTTATTGGCGAGGTCTGGACAATATTTGTTCAGGGCGAAGCACTGGGATATTTGCATCGCGTGTGCTTTGCATCTTCCTGGAAAAGAATATTCAAAACAGAACTTGTATAGTTAATTAACCCTATTTATCGGAATGATAAAGCAATATTTTGCCAAACTGCTTGGCATATTTTCCGGAGTTAAATAGAATCTCAGTTTCCCTGCATTTAATAAGTGTCAACAGCAACTGAGAGGTATGGTAATCCGAAGCAATATCTAACTTTAGAGGATGATATACCTACTATCTGATGCCCAGATGCCCTTTGCAGTAGACTACAAACTTAACCTATATTTTGTAGTTCCCACCCAAAGTAAATTAATATTTTGCGCCGAATACAGTGTTTTATTCCTAAGAAATCCGAGTGCCTCTCAAAAACTTTCGTTTTAATTTGGTGCCAGCAATAAATGAAGAATTTTAAAATAGGAAAATCATCACCTCGCAAAAGCATGATTAGGCAATACTTCCATTTTACGTGCGCACTAACAGAAGAAAATCACAACAAAGTTTCTTTAAAGCAAAACAAAAAAAGGCTATTTTAGTTCAGCAATTGAAAACTGCTTTCATATTCGTTTGGGCAAACTGATTAACAATTTAAACCTGTTTTGTTAACTCGCGTTACTTACCTTTTGGACAGTGGCCTTTAGAGCAAGCCCTGGTGGTGTCGTTGGTTACATTTGCCTTGCACTTTTCTTCTGCATAGTGGATTCGTGGACATATCACGTCACCGATCTCGCATGCGGCCGCCCATACTGTGTTGAGGCAAAACCAGAATAGAAGAATTTTAATTTTAAAACTTGCTAGACATTTTGTTTTGGGGGAAAAAACTACATAAAGAGAACAAAAAGTAAACAATCACCAACGAGCGACAGGTTTCTGTAAAGTGACGATAAGCCAGATGAAAATAGAAAGCGTTTCATTTAGTAAAAAATACTCAAAATACAAATACACAAAACCGGTCAAAAGCGTTCAGTAAACAGAAAGAACAGTTTGTCTGGCTGGGTAGGAAAATTCGATTCATAGGCAGAAAGACAGGGATCAACAAACAGAGAGACAGACAGACCGAAACAAACAGACAGAAATACAGACATTCAACAAAAAATAAGTTTTTCATAAATATACCTCTTTGTGTTCCATTCAGTCTGTTTTTGTGATCGTATTTTACTCTTGTTCCGCATGGATGACCACGTGGAATGCAGCGACCTGTTTTTTGGCAGAAGCTCTCTTCACCATCACACGATATTGAGCGGTTGAAAGGAAACTTACAATCTTCTTTTTTGTGGATGCAGGACATTGAAATAGGACAAAAGGTCATGTTCTTGTCGCACTTGATTTTAAAAGGAACAGTGTGATTGCAGAGAATCGCATGTCCAGATTCCGACCTATTCCGTTTTTCACACAAAGCATAGTCTGCAATATGTTTCAGTGAACAGCGAGAACTTCTGGGAATACAAGCCATAACAAGAGGACAAAACTTCTTGTCTGGGTGACACGCTTCGCCCCACGGGCTCTTGTTCGGTAGAATGTTATCCGGAAGAGCGGTTTCTCGGCTGCAAGTTTGGTTTTTGGGAAGGCAACTCATAACAATTGGGCAGAAGACGCTGTGTTCTCCGCACTCCTCCCCCCAGGGGGCGTTATGCTCAAAGAAACGAATAGATTTTGTGAAGTTTGACGGACTGTCCTGAAGGGAATTGCATTGCTTGCTCATTCGCTTGCAAAAGTTTGATTTTGATCGCACCATTGCGCAGCTTCTTTGCGACGAAGAGCAATTTACACGAGGCGTTTTGTGTACTGGCACGGAGGGGCATGGTTCACCTTTGGGCTTGCATCTGAGTAACAAAACGATTAAAAGGTGAATGTGAATGATACTATGCTGAAAAGGGGAGTTATAACAAGGAGTGGATATAACATCAATCACTATATTGAAATACCGCAATTAAGTCTAGTCTTAGCAAAAAGCTAAAGTCAAGCAAAAATAAACTTAATGACGATTCAACCATACATTGCCTTTCTTTCTTGACGTGAGTTTAATCCCTTTTCCAAACTAGAAATGCAAGTTCTTGAATCTAAGTTCGCTTTCCATTTGTTTGTTTTGCTTGGACGAAAAGAACTGGTTCTGTACATTTTAAACAAAAAGGTCCAAAGGCGCGCGAGCATTTTTCCCGCTACAACTCGCCAAACTCCCGCGATTTGGCCTGAAGGCACAGGAGAACTGGGCGGCTCTGATATCTTTGAGTGGGGCTATTCTGACCATAACCTAAGGCCACTTTCTGTTTGTCTGATCTGGCCGATCCTAGTTAGTTCTTAAAGGATCGGGCGAGTTATCAGAAAAGGTTTTGGCTCAAATGGCCTTGTTCATGGATCAAGGAGTTTAGGTTTCCAAAGCGCGGGAACTTGGAGAGCTGTGGCTGGAACAAATGCGCGCGCGCTTCCCGGGGCGCTTATGACGTTTACATTTGAACTGGCCAGAAGAGTGGATAACTCTATCCAGCGGATAAATCCCTATCCAGTAGATAAAATTTGCGTGTTTTCCAATCAAAATCAAGAACGCGTCAATTTTATCCGCTGGATAGGGGATTATCCGCTGGATAAGGTTATCCACTCTTCGTACAACCGGGCCCAGATCTTTCGGACAAATAGAAAGCGGTCAAATTCTTTATTTACAAAAGCTACCATTGACGTTCAGCTGTAACTGTTAACTTAAAAGAAATTGGAACTTTTTCTTAATTTGATCAGTTGATCCGAATTCGTTTACCACGACTGCGCGTTACTACTTGTACGACACTATTACAACGTAGGACCAAACCTGTGTTCAGTAGGGCAGAGATAATGGTCTGGACGGCAGTTCCTGCCACATGTGTCATTGTTGGGAATACATCTTAAAAAGAAAAATGCAATAGTTTTTTCTACAGTCACTATTGGTAGGTTGAAAACGATTTTATAATTTGACTGTCCCCTTATAAACTGATCTTTAGCTAATATCTTAACAGAATCAGCAAGTAGATTTTAATTTCATTCTAATTGTGCACTTTTGAGCCAAGATATGGAACGCAAAACTACGACCCTAACAATTATAACTTAATTTATTAACATAATCAGGACTACTATGGGAAATCATACTTTATAAGAACTGTTGCTTTACGAAAATTAAGGTCCTTAGTTCATTTAACTGACCTGTTTCGAATAAGCCTCGTTAGTATGTTTATTTTCTAAAAGATTAACTCGTATTAACCCTCCGGGTTAGAAAGTACACGTTTCTTTTGTTTGTAAGTTTACACAGTCAGTGCTCTTTAATAATTTACTTTCCACTTTTTTACACTTTCCAATTATAAACTACGATTATCTTAATCTTTTTCAGTATAGAGCTTTGTCTCAATTGGGAGGTAAGTTACGATCCTTTCCCCTATGACACCCCTTTTTAACTACTCGCTTTTCCATTTGTAATTTATGTAGCAAACTTAATAAGCTAACGGAATTAATTATAAAGTTTCTCACAATTGATCTTAATGAAAAAGTGCCCAGGCTTCCTTTGGTCCGGAAACTTTGGAATACTTGGAATATCTATCTTGGAATCAAAGATCCCATAATGTGAGTCACAAACGTTGGACAACTGTCAAGAATCTCAGAACGGGTCATACAATGCTGCTGAGAGTAGCAACGCAAGAACGCAAACGCATTATAAACGCAAGCACCTTATGAATGTGATACATAAGTACCAAGAGGGGGGAACCCACCCACCCCACACACACACACACACTGTACACTCATCCCAAGGTCTTCCAAACTTAAACCTTAAAGTTTAAAGCAATTATAACGAAGCCTGCAGCTCCCGTACTCATTGCTTATTTACCTATTCGAGACTTCAATACATGTCTTCTACACTTTCATAAAGAAAACTTACTGCAGCTTTGCTAAAAAAAACCGAACAATCCAAGATAGCGGTTAGTCTACCGGGCATGTCGTGCAGTGGTTGTAGCCACAGAAACAGCTCGCAACTAAAACTTGGATGTCTAGGCCAAACTATTAGGTATAAGTGAAGTAGGATTACTGAACAATCAACCTAACGTACCCTCCTCCGCAAAGGTTGCAACGATAAGTTCCTCTTGCGCAGGCGTCTTCAGGTCTCGACTCTCTACGCTTCAAGCAGTTCCGGACACGGGGAAGACACTTCTGAAATGCGTACAGCCTCCTCTCGCAAATTGTTTTGTGTAGTCGACACGCCTGCAAATAACCTGCGTAACAAGTTTATACGAAGAGCTGAATAGATGTATTGACATACCAAACGTACAGAAGATAATGGCTTGTGATTTGTTGCTTCACTATGAAGGCCTACAAAGCTGACAAACTTGCAAAATTCAGGAAAAATATTGAAGACAAGTGTTTTTATTTTAATAACATCAGGTTTCATTATCTTTGTCCACTGTGAAATCATTTGAGCAATTTTATGGTTGAAAGAAGTTACACCCCTAATAATAATTCAGACTTTTGCTGTAAAAATTGACCGTACCGTTCAGTACGTCATCTTGCGGAATTTCGCCAGTGTTTGTCTCTTACCATCCCCCCATACGCACGCGCAGCCGTAATTCCGACAAAGCCTTGATTCTCCTTGTATTGTAGAATAATACCTTTTTAAAGACAACTTTTTGGTAAAAATCTGATGTGTAATAGCAGGTTAACAAAGGTTGAAGTCGAAAAATTTGCCATCAATTTGTTGATATTTTGCCGCGACTACTCCTTAACTTAACCAAGACGGCGACGGGAACCGTACAATGGTCGATATCCAAATGGAAGAGCCTGGTTGCGTACCAAATATTGCTACAAGAGCCTACCTTTCTCATTTTCTTAGTTTTCTCTCTGGCTTACTCCTCACAACGTGTATCCTTAGTCAGCGATAAGTCTAATTAATTGACCTACTGCTTGTAAACTGTACAACTGAAACTTTAAAATCGTTAACCCAACCAACATGTTGCTAAGTATGTGGATTGAGTGCAGTAATAAATGAATTCCCTTTGGTACACTACATTCTTATGCACATACTAACAAAACTGCAAATTTCTTTCACTTTAAACACATTAACATTATTGTTTGGAACGAGAAAAGAAGACATAGTTTTCTTTGTTTTACACCGATTGAAATTGTTGACAAAATTTTTGGTGGTAATTCGTTTTCTGGTTTCGAGAACTCAAAAAGAGCAATCTGGATCGATGCACTGATGTCAAACTGAAGCTGATGCAGCAGTCCGATATACAATTTTTGTTCAGTGAGAACCAATGAAGTTTAGTAGAAGCTTTCTTAAAGTTCTTTTTATTACATTTGAAACAAAGGGCAAAATCTGAAATTCAACATGTACTTGGGCTTTTTCTGCCAAAAAGTAAGATCCATATTGAGTACATATTAGTTCTGGCTTTAAGTTTAGTACGTTGTCTTAGATTTTCTTTGCATTTTTTGGCTCTCGCTTGAGTCGAGAAAAATATACGTAGTTCTTGTTAAGGTTCAGAAATAAGACAAAGCAAAGTTATAAGCCTGGTTGAAATAGCTCTTTAATTGTTCTAACAAGTGCTGTTAATACTAAGGAAACATTCGATTGACCCTATTCCGTACATTCCGGAATAAGAATAAAATTTCAAAACCATCTCCTGATTCGTAGAACAATCAAATATCCAGTTAAAAGTAATTACTCGGGCAAGATATACAACTCAGTTGTGTTTTTCTTCTAACTTGGCAGGAAATGTGTCCAAAACAATTGCACAATTTTTTTATTCTGTCTATTCCTATTCGGAATAGAGTCAATCGAGCATGCCCTTAATCTAAGATAGTGTCGTTACCTGTCCCTTCGTCTGACTTCCCAATGTGGTTGAAGGATGGAAAAGGACGAGTTACGCTGTCATTAACACACTTCATTCGAGTCAAACTAAATCTTTCGCTTTCTAAACAAAGAAACTTTGTATCATTTTCATTGACAGCGGTGGATTTACAGAGTGTCGAGTTCTGAACGCATGACCATTTAGCAGGACAAAAGATTTGCCCGGCAGGGCAATCTTTTCCGGACGGGGATACAGAGTGGTTTCCAGATATTTTCCAGTCATACAATGCCCTAAATGAACACTTGCTTGCCTTAGGCATACATGTTGCTGTCAGCGGGCAGTACGCTTCACCATCGGTACAATTCTCTCCCCAAGGGGTTGCAGGATTTTTGATTAACACTTGCGAATCAAGCGTACAGGAATGGCTACAACGAAAGCTTAGCGGACAAAAGCTGGCATTAGCAGTAGCACAAGTCTGGTTCATCCGCCTCCATGGATATTCCTTTCCATGGCGCTTGACGAGATTGGGGAAGCTCTTAGGGCAGTCCTGGACTACTGAGCACCATTTGTGCAGTGTCTTACAGACTTCGAACTTGTCGATCGTTTCCAGACATGGGTTCTACAACAGAAAAATATAATGCATGCTTTAGCACAGCGTTCAAAATAATAGACAACTGGATATTATCTTGAAATACGTGGTTTTAAAGTTTGCTGAGCAGATTTTGATTACAGTCAGCAACAGTGAGAAACTTCAAAGTTACATCGGTTTAAGACATGTCGAAGATGAAGCACAGTTTTAAATAAAAGCGCGGTAAGAAACATAGGAACAACATGGGACGATGATGACGATGATGATGTTAATGATGATTACCACTAATCAGGTTGACATGGTTTCCTGCCACACACGCCCCTGAATCGTCGACATGCTAATTTCAAAATCCTGCGCCGATACCTGTACGTTAGTACTTTGAGCTCCAGATTTGTAGCAACAGGTCAATGTGTTTTTGCACCACAGCTTTGCAGAAGCGGGATTTTGTTCAGGACCACAGAATGTTCTCCGCAATTAGATGATCAGTAGCCCCTCAGGGCATTGCCACCACGTTTCAGTGTCTTCTTAACGGGTTGGCGGCAACGATACAGTTTACAGGTTACT
>JAOBRG010233317.1:0-16961 GCA_027574985.1 Umimayanthus nakama | reverse complement strand
CACACACACACACACTTCAACAGGAGATTGCAGCAGCCTCAACCCTCCCAATCACCACAACCACCTTGGGATTTTGTGTGTGTTTTTTATAGTATTGCCAACGTTCCTTAAATACTGCAGTAATAAAGTAGACTTGGTCAGCTTCTCAATATTATAATCCTTTAGTAAACTAATTTCTTGCTCATAGTCTTTCAAGAGTGAATATCTTTAATATTCTTAAAATCTAATGCAAATTAAAACCTTTGTTCAAAATCTAGTTTCAGGTTAACTTTAATATTAAGACATGTTCGTGCTATCCTTAATTTTGTTTCGAGTTTCTTAACTGATCAATTGAACAAACAGCCGCTGCAATGATGCGTGACTTGGGTTGAGTAATAAACCAAATGACACGCAAATCCCAATCTGTCCTCCTAGATTTTTCCTAGTAAATAGTTTCAGAAATACAAACTTTGCTTACTTAAACATAGATTTTTCCCTTTTTTTCTTGCATCGAGTACATGTACTGGAGTCGACGGTTTTCTCTGTGTCGCAGTGTCGCAGTGAGAATTCCACCATTTTTGAAACGCACGTGATGGAAAACGTGTGTGCTTTCATAATTAACATAATTTGCATGCCAATTACAACAAGAAAATAATAATAATAATAAAAAACGGTTTCGAATCTTTGACTCGCGGCCTTCCAGGCCCGAGTAATAAAAAACAGTTTCGAATCCTTGACTCGTGGCCTTCCAAGCCCGAGTAAAAATATATCAATCTGGTTAGAGTGTTGTATCCATGTGTTCTTCATTATTTTGACCTAGTTGGGAATGAAATTGGCCTGTGGTTTGGTCTTTCTTCCTTCTCAAGCATTTGAGAAGTTTGACAACATATTTGCGGAGTTGCGTTTTGAAGCGGGAATGTCTGAACGCAAACAGGAGTGGATTGACGCAGGAATTCAGGCACAGGAGAAGGACTGGTAACCAAACAAAGTAAATTACGAAGGCTTGGACGGAGCTGTAGCTTCTCCTGACAGGTTTAAAAATATCTAAAGTAATCACATTTCGGTTGCTTACAATAGGTGTAAGAGAAAGAGGGATGACACTGAATATGAGGTTGGTGAACACGAGAACAGCCAACTTTCTGGCAAGGGCGCCCTCTCTTTTGACACCCATTTGTGTGCTGGATTTCTTAACCACGATGTAAATACGAGCGTACAGTGGTATTGTGCAAAGAAACAGGAAGGCGTAAAAGGCACCAAGGACCATGGAAATCGGTACGGGATACTGGATTTGCTTTCCGTCTTGCCCAAATTTAAGATAAATATAGTGACCAGACGACGAGCAGTAGTAATAGTTGAAATGGACATTATTGTAACGTCCCTCCTCACTTAAAAAGGACACAGCATCAATGCTGTAAGCTATGGCCACACACCAAGCCACACACAAACAGATAAGACTGACTTTTCTAGTTATCCGCACGTCGGGTCTCATAGAGAACACAATGACGAGGTACTTCTCAACTGTTAGTAGCATGGAGGTTGCCACTGAAACAATCTGTGCTACGGTAAATATGAACATGATAGGACGGCACATTCTTCCGAACTGAGAATGTTTTTCTGGTATCCCACTTTTTAAGAATACATTGAAAGTAGCAATCAACATACAGTACACACTCAGCAACAGGTCGCACACTGCTATGTTAACTATCAGAACCATCGTGGGGGATTTACGGAGGGTTTTGGAGGTGAGTATTACAATGATGACTGTCAGGTTAAGGATCACCGCTATACTCCCAATGGAATACAGACAATCAAACAGGCGTTGGAGAAGTTGGAAAATTTCCCAAACTTGATTTGAAGGAGGTTTTGTAGTACAGTCCCGTAAATCACAGATGCACTGTAACTTGTACCCAGACTTCAGAAAATATCTTGGGTTGAGGTAATAGGTATTCCACTTAAAGTATTTATCAGGTAGAACAAATAAGCAAATCTCACCAGCATTGTCACCGTAACTGTCTTTTGCAGTAAAGAACATCTTGACCTTGGGTGCAAAATTGTTTTTATCCTGTGAATAAGTACCATACTTGTCCAGCTTGTTTGCGTTTGAATGGTCACGTGACAGCTTTTGTGTAGTTTTATATTTATCCACCTTACTGACGTTACACTTGTCACATGACCTTGTCCACTTTACACCAATGACATGCCGAATCTTAGGTAAAGAAAGAATGTGGCGCCAATTCCAATAATAAGCCATGTCTGAGTGTTTGACAATCAGTTTCTCCAAGTTTTGTAAGACTTGTGGTTGGTTTTTATAAAGCCTCCATATGTTTGTGTACGATATATCACTGAAACAAACATTGACAGGGTCAGTTTCTGCTCATAACAATCAACCTCAATACTGTTAGGGTTGTGAACCTTTAAACTGGCAGGGTGGGTTCAACGATCCCCCTCTCGATTTTTTTAGTCTTACATTTTTGCCCCTTGACCAATTGTCAAACGCTTTTGCATAACTGTTCCTCGATAATGAACACATCTTTTGACACTAATTAAGTGATGTCATCATTGATGACCTCATCATACCAATTGACCGAAGTCAGAGTTTGCTGTCAAACTTTCAATTTTTTTGAATAAAAATGATTAAAAACTCCCAGTTATTCATATTTTTTCTACTTTTTTCATAGTTTTTGTACATAAAATGTTGTTTTTTATCTATTTCCAATAAAATTTCTTAATTTTGAGTAAAATCTCGAAAATCCAAGATGGCGGCCATCGGCGGCCATCTTGGATTTTTGTTTTTTGTTACCATGCCAACAGCGGCTAATCATGTGATGATTGTTACTATGCAAATTAATAAGTAGGTCATACACTAATTGCATGCCAAAGGACATGTGCATATTTTTAACCGTTTTAAAAATCTTGGGGGGGGGCTCAACGAACCCCCCCTTGCCTGTATATGTGTGGCAAAATAGCCTGCCTGTTTGAAGGTTAATAAAGTTTTGTTTCTTCCTTTATTTAGTCATGAGGTTAAATTTTAACCATTTCCACTGCTAGAATACATCAAAATAGGTAAGGTAAACCGAGAAACTTGTAAAAGCTTAAATCATCTTTCAACTCAACCATGTAATATTCTGATTAGCTGCAGAACACAAGTCAGCCTCAGGTGACATGTTAAAGTCAGTACTTATCTTATCCATGTAAATAAAATTTAGACACAAAACGTTAAAAGAAAATATTGACATTTCTTTATACATACAGTGTCCGCAGATGTTTGAAACTTTTCAACGCCTCAAATGTAGAGTTGTAACTGCGCAAGCTGTTGTTTGCTAAGGATCTGAAACACAGATGTTTTAGACATTACTTAAAAATTAACCCTATGTAATCCTGGACGGGAGGGGGAACCCACCCTCTTAAGGATTTTTTTAAAATAACTTTAAAACCATTGGGACTTTAGAGCCAGAATTTTACCACTTTACCCAAATTTCTATGGGGAGTCTTTTGATGTGCTTTTTACAGCTCATTAAAATACCCTGTTGCCATAGTAACCATGAAATCAAAGACGACTTTGAATTTTTTCATTTGCTGATCATTCCAAACAATGAAATGTCAGTTTTCAAACCCAAAACTCCTAAGAAAAACTACAACTTATGTCCTTCTTTAAGAAAATAAAGTTAATTCTATTGGTTTGAGATGTAAATGTTTTCTGTTATCTTAAATTACTAAAATTACTTTAAAACTCAACTTAAAGATGTCATAGCATGTTTGAAAAGTTACACCACCAAAATGTGGAGCTTGCACTAGTTAATAATTGTGCAAAATTTCAATTGATTTGCATCAATAACAAAAAGGTAACGATTGGGGGGGGGCATATTAGCTCCCCCCCCCCCCAGAGTGAGAGTGCTCAAGCTCTGGTTAACGTTTAAAATGCCTCTGACGTCAATCTTTTTTTATTCAAGAATCAGAATTACTACTGTAGAACCTTTTAAAGTACTATTCAGCAAAGGATCTAGTGACGTTTTTTGCATTCAACGTAAGAAGTTCGATTGAATCATTAATGCGAGGTTTGAATTTTAAAATTTCCCTGAAAACATGCGTTGCCCAATCAGGAACGCGTTGCCTATCGAGTTAGAGAATGTATTTGTTGTTTTTCAAAACTAAGAACATTTATAAAGAAATTTTCCTTTAGTCCTGATCAGTAACTAAAGATTTTGAAAAATCCAAAAATATTAGCAGTTTTTAGTTCATCATTATATTTCATGTAAATTCCTTCAGACTAATTAGTTTGTTGTTCTCTGCTATACAAGTTCTAGTCCATGATGTTTTGTTTCGTTTTGATTATTCCCTCCCCTGTTCCGAGGTAACCCCAAAAAGCCTGGTCTGGATGGGGTTACACTTTCTTGTTCTTAAAGTTTAAGAGACCGTATAACGTCCTTCCAAAGGCGATGAGTCCAGCGTGCAATATGCTTATTACAGAGTCATTCGATGTACGAGGTCACTTTCCACTATTTTAAGCGTCGACAGGTTCTGAACGGGCGCTGTTCATCAGATTACAGTTACAAGCACCAGAAGAAGCAGAAACACAAGCTTGATTGAAACATGCCTAGAATAAGTGTTTTAAAACAGTGAGCAAACCATGCTTACAGATATTTGATTGAAGAGAACCTCTGTAGAAATGCTGGAATTGCCTTCAAGTTGTTAGAGGACAGGTCTCTGCAAATGATTATAAAGAAAAATTAATAACTGCAAATTTGTTCACCATCCACACGCTGTGAACCACAGTCAAACTAAATACCTTTTTCCCATATTGTTAAACCAAAGAGATACAATGCGCTTTGTGATTGGCCGAGATGACACTCACTTATTCATGGCCTAGCTTTAATGATTTTACAGCTTCAAAACTTGATGTTTTGTTTGTACTTGACTTGTTAAATAGTCTTGTATTCAGAGAGGCAACGTGCTTGTGACATACAGTACTTACCCGCTTATACGAACCTAGAATGAAAGAACTTGTTAGCCTAAAAATTTTAATTCAGACCCTCTTTACATAATAACCTATTTAGATTAAAACTTGGGATAGGTCCTTATTTTAAAAAACGAACCTTAAAGTTTTTCTGGCAAAGGTAAAAGGCATGACTTTCCAATAAACATTGATATTTCCTTGAGAAGTTTGAGTTATTACCTTAATAAAATATGTTGTTGGAAAAGAGAGCTGAAGATGTGTAAAGAACTGTTATAGCTTGGGTACTTGCTAGTCACCAAAGCGAAAGAACAGAATAAAAGATCCCTGGTTTACCATCTGAGTCTAATTCTACCCATCTACAAACTACCGCGCCTTGAGACCAAACTCATCAATTACAAACTGCTGTGCCTCCTGGATCATAAGATTTCATAACAAACTGGTGAGGAAGAACTGAGTTAAAATCATACTTAACAATTATACCAATTGCAAGTTGCCCTTAAAGGACGGGGAATCAGCAACTTTTGGCGCCACTATAAGTAAGAGGCAAAATATCATCAAATGTTTTCAAAGATTACAAGTGATGAAAAAATCAAAATTTCTGGGAAGGCTTGAAGAGTTGAATCCCGGGCTCATTAGTAGCTGAATAATGAAACTAGGCTCACACAAACACTTTGAGTAGCTAGTGATGGGTACACCAAACACAGAGGAATGCGAAATATTCTTGATTTGAATGGTCAAAAAAGGAACTAAGGTTGAAGTTGATAGATAAAACTGTTGAACAGTTGCAGCTAAGTACGTATACTGAACTGTAAGTAATCACCCTTCTGTATTATTTTATTTTAACAACAAATGAGGTAACTGTTTGCACTCTTGTTGAAGTAGAAATGCCATATTCCAAATTAAATTAAACGTCTGAAAAATTTTTATGAACCGAGTAACTCGAAAATGTGGTTAGCGGTAACTTTGGATAATGAGGATAATTATGTGAGGTAAAGCTTCTAGTTTGCTGGGTTTTTTGCCACGCTTGTATATTTGTTTTGTTTTATAGAATAATAGAAATATAGCTATAGAAGCGTCTCTTATTACTCCACCACCTCGTGCACTTAAAAACTTTCGAGTACATCATTCTGTAACTCTACAAAGCACGCGGCGTTGTAATCTATTTCCGTTACTGTGATACAGTATCTGTGTCTTTTTCCGTCCACCAGCTCCAAAAGTGTCAAAACCGAAGCGTAAATCATAAAAACCTTTTGTTAAGAAACTCAACTTACAGCGAAAATAGGTCTTGTGGCAAATAGATGTCTTCCATCGATAAAGGATCCATTCCCCGAATGTTACATTTAGCGGATGTTCTGTTATTTCCATCGACGGTGCAGCAGCAGTGAGTTGAGCATGAGGTGTTCACGTGAAAAGCGATTATGGGGCACGTCTTGTTCACGTGGGAAGAATATGTTGCTTTCATTGTCACAAGACAAACCAGAAAGGTGATGGCGATTGCCATTTGGTGAGGCGTTCCTAAAGCGAATCGAACCGAAGAAAAGCTCTTAACCTTTTATAAAGACAATTATGTTTAATCTTTTTTAACTTAAAAATTTAACCGGAACAGCTTTAACAACAACTCGTGTGTCAGAAGTATTTTACCAACTGTACCAATAAGTATTCTGCATTTTTATTATCTCACAGTATAAATGTTTTGTTAAATAGTTAAAGATCAGACTGCCAATTTTTGACTATTCCAAGTTAAACTGCAAATCTAAAATGACACACCCCGAAAAGAAAATTAACTATAAGCTGCAAAATAAAAGCTGTTAGTTGAAAAATTAAGGGTTTTCATCATTTCAACATTAGAATGTGCACAAACTGCTGCCTTTTCTTTAGCAGCTTTTTAATGTATAATTTATCTTGTTATTTAAATACATAAACAAAATTAAGTAGATGGACCTTTTCATCACCCCAGATATAGCTTTTAAAAATCCTTGCAAAATGGTTTCCCTTCGTTAACTTAAACTGAATTTACGATATGTATTTTCCAGCTCAGCAAATTTCCATATAGAGTGAATAAAGAGGACTAGCTATAACAAAAACGTGTTCCTAGCTAACTGAGCAGCTAATTCTTTTCGGCAGCAGTGCGAGTTACTTGAAGTGCCCGATAAAACTTGGAGTTGTCTACGACGACGGATAACCGTCTATTCTACAGTCGGCGGCGGAATCGGAGCTAACTACCGTTTTTGCAAACCCGGGGATTAAACCTGAGACCTTGTCCGTATCCTCACATCATTTCTTGTACGCTAGACAACAGAGTATTTCCTACAATGGCCACCTTTGCAGCTGGAATGCACTCAATAAGGGAACAACCCAAGGTAGCAGTAGCGACCGCATTTTCTTTTATAATGACATTCGTACTCTTTTTATGTTTGCCGACGACAGTACTATATCCTGTAGGTAACAACTGTTGTCCGTCTCCTAACCTAGTGGAGCAAATGTTAACCTAGTCTAGAAAAATAACACATCTTGCAACGTTGGCAAAGGTAAAGAGGTAAAAAGCTAATCTTTGGAAAAGAAAAACGACAGCTTTTGCCACTGATGTAAGACAGACTATAGTAAGTAAATAGCATGTTTCTTAATCCCGGTATAGGATGATTATACAGACAATTTATCTTAAAACTGGGAACTGCCAAATGTTAACAACAAGTTTTTGTGTGTTAATGACGATTTTATGAACAGCTTTGGAGTTCCAAACGTCTCGGCCGTAAAAAAATGATGTCCGTTAGCTGTCGTTAATTATGTGGGTTGTCTTTTATGTACAGGTATTGTACTTCAATTTAAAAATGGCAATCTTCTTGAAACACCTTTAGAAAACTCCTAATATCAATGTGTGATGGTGATGTTTTACCAACTAAGTTATGAAGTTTTAAATTTTGAGTTTTGAGTGTTAAACTAAATGAGTTAAAAACTGTTTGCTCTTCAGACTGTTAAGATAAAAGATCCTTACCTCGTGGCCCTTTTAACATTTTCGGTTCGCTGGTCTAAGTTCGACCACTCGCTAGTTCTTGAAGCCCTAGAGGTTGAGGAATTGCAACAAATAATCTGTTAGCTTGATATTTCAAACCTGTTTTAGGCAATGGTTTTCTAGGGTTCTTTTACTCTTTAACCAGAAACTCATTTGATGAAATTATTGTAAGCATGGTTCAGAATTGAAGTATATTGACAGACTGCCAAAACCTCTTTGACAACATACGGCAGGCACGTAGCCAGGATTCTTCATGGGGGGAGGGGGTATAAAGGGTAATTTGCATGTGAGTGATGTGCAAACTTTGGGGGTCCGGGGGCATGCTCCCCCGCGTTATCATGGCGGAGAAGGAACAAAGAGAGTATAGACTATTTAAAAGAAAAAAATGAACTGCCACCGCTTGATCTTTTGAAAATACAACATATGCAGCTAGGGCCACCTGTCAAAGGCCGCACAAAAGAAAACTCAGATCTATGGCTTGTTTTTTTTCTACACGCGTATTTTTTTTCTAAATAAAGAACAATTTTATAAGAACAACGACGCTCAAACTTGTCCAAAAACTAAGAACAACGTAAGAGCAATCCAGGCTGGGATTTGGAACCATAAATGCAAAGTTTGCTTTTCTTTATGAGAATCCTAGTGTTTTTCTCAAACTCGACCGCATCGCCGAGAGTTGAAATACTCCAAGTGTTGAGATCTATCTAATTTCCGTTTACTCTGCGATTTATTGGGCGTGATTGTCACAAGTTAGGTATATTTCGAATATTTTAGGAGTTATTTCTTGCTGTTGTTGTTCTTGTGAATACTTTATAAAACAAGAGCAGCTTTCAAACAATTGAGGGTGAAATTTCCTAAAAAGTTAAAAACAACGAGGTTAGGCAAAAATTTACTAGTTCTTATAAAAAAAAGCATGTGTGCATTTTAACAAGAATATTAAAATTGAATTTTATGACAATTTTATTCTTGATACGATTCGGCAGTAAACAACAAGTAGTAGTTCAGTAAAACATCTCGGACCATCTTGATTTTTGATTATGTTCATAGTGAAAGATTCGCTACTTAATAAAGAACCATTTTACGGCTTCGCTTTAGCTATTTTAAGATGTTTGTGATGTGCCGGAGCCGTCACTAATTTTATGATTATTATAACCTCAATTTAGTTTAGTGGACCAAACATATTTTGCTTTAAACGATAGGTTGGACCAAAGGGTTCTTTTTTTCAAGTCTTGAAGAACAAGCAAGATTTCAATACGTAGTGTTTACTCTTAGTTTAGGGGTCGGAGATTTCAGTTTTTTTCTGAAGGAGAGTTATGGTAAGGCTTTTAGAAACAAAAAGTCAAATAAGCAACCTGCTGTTCATTTTCAAGAAGGTAAATGAGTCAACGAGAACATATTTCCGACAAGTTTTAAACTCATTTTCTTCCTTTGTCATTTTTAGTTGTTCAGCACTGTATGAACAAAAAATTTGTCTAAACCACTGAAACTAGTTCATAAAGTGTTAGAATTTGTCAAGTGGCCGAGCTATGCGGCAAACCAGTTAAACCGTTGTAAACCATGTTCTTATATTAAAAATGTTCTTACAAAAAAAACTGTATCTATAAAATAGCATTAAAACTGGAAAGTTAACATAACCTTCACTCTTCTTTTCAAATCTTGAAAGGTTTCCGTTTGTACAGCAACATGTGATTAGAATTGAGTTTTGAGTGACTTAGTCTATTCCGTACTATTAAACAATGATGTTTTAAATACTATAACTACTGTCAACGAAAACTAGAGTTCATAGTAGTTCTGGTATGCTAGGCTAGTAAAAAAAAATCACCCCATTTTACGTGTTGAGCACATAAAACAGCGTGGAACGGTTGGTATCGTAAAATCGTTAATTTACGTTACGTAAGTGCCCAGTCAGGTTTGGAAGACACATTGTTTTTTAAAAACTAAACGGACACCGTGCATAAATGATGTTCATCACCACACATTCCATGCAATAAACGTAAAACCCCAGCAGCCAAACACTTGACAGTTATATTTCGACCATTTTAAAAATAGTTCAATTATCCAGATACGAGCACAAGTAAAAGCTTAATACATTGTATCTCCCAGCACGTAAATGACATCAAATACGTTCCGAAACTATAAAAGGCCATTTGCTGCAAATGACCATAAAAACCTCCTACAAACCTAACAAACATTCAATTAGCTGCGAGCACGAAAATGCTAACGAGATTTAACTCCCAGCACGTAAAAAACACTACGCTTAATCAGGGCGCCCTGGCTTAGTTTAACATGTCTTTTAACCCTATCTAGCCTGGGCTTTTTGGAGGTCTCGCAGCCTGGGGAGGGCGATTGATTCAACCCACCGTAATTTTTTTATTATTTATCCAAAAGATGTGAAACTTGGGTCAGTTTATAAGTGGCGTCAGTTCTACACAACTGTGGTATCAATTTTTACTTAGGGCGTGTGACGTCATAATGAAGTCATCACATTTGTTTTTTTGGAGTATTAGCAAATCAAGACTTTTGCCTATAAAATCAAGAGAAACCAATGAAAAAGGCATGGAGACACTTTGTGATAGCTTAAACAATAATATAGCTATGGTGTGACATAGTAGTGACGTCGCCAACTAGTTAATTGTTATTATTATTAACAGGCTGGCCAATCACTTGTCAATTTTGGTTATTGTTCCAAATCGACCAAACGATTACTTAAGTTTCGACTAATGTGTAAAATATTAGGATAAAATAACTGACCAATTAACCACGTGACCTGTGCAGGCTGTGATGTCATCGTTTTATATATGCTACCGTTGCCATGACAGCATTGTACATGATTCAATTTTGCTTACAGTTTTAACAAAATGGTTGGACAAGAAACATAAACAGTTACTTCTGTTACGTTTCGTCATGATCTAAAATATTCAACAAAGAATGTACCCAAAACGTCCTCTAAAGCTAAGATTTTACATATTAAGGTAGCCGTTGCCAATGGCAACAACAAAAAACTGTTGTACCTCCGTTGCTTTTCAATATTTGTAGTTAAAATTTTCGACACAGGAAAACAGGTGTCTAGTCTCCTTCATCACAACTTATAGTAAATGTATGTACAGAAAAACGTATTTAGGGTATTTTTAAAAAAAATAGTAATAATTTACTCACAACGCACCACTTTCCACATAATCGTACTAATTATTAGAATTTATTAAAAATAGACTACAAGAGAAATGAAAGTTTTTGTAGTATCTAAGACTTAATTTCCTATGAAGAGTTTGAAAATCTTAACCAAAAACGAACTAGCTACTGAAAATTTCGAAAGCACCTTTTCATTTCACGGTTACCATAGCAACAGTACACGTTATATGTTGGTAAATTGCATGTCAAAAGATTGCCCATAACATTTTAGGAAAAGTCATGAAATTTTATCAATATTATCTAAACCGTGTTGAAGTTATGGCCAACCCCCCCCCCTGATGGTTGATTTAATCCCCCCCCATCAATAGTAAAATGTGGTATTTTTAAAAGGCATCACCATGCACGTTCAAACCCGATAGTCCAGTATTATTCTGACACTCCAGTATTCTACTGACATTTCTCTGAGTTTCTCACTGAGCACAAACAACGCCAGACTAATGATCGTTCTTTTTCTCCAAGTAATTGCTACTAGTCTTTACATTCACCGCGTGCTTCAAGCTGTGTGGAACGTCAGTTGGACGCCAAAAACAATACCTTGGAGTTTCTTTAAAGGAGTACTCTACATGAAATAGCAAGCGCGGGTTTGAATCACTTATCGGAAATTGATGTAAAACTGGCTGAGAAAATGGATTTGCCACTCACTTTGTTCACAAAATATATTTAGAATGCAATAAAATGAGCAACGCTTTGTTGCTGAGACGGAAATCATCGGACGTTTTCAGAAGAATGCACGCTTTTTTATATAAGAGCCAGTAAATTTTGTCCGATTCTCATTGCTCTTAACTTTTAATAGAATTTCAGCCTCAATTGTTCTTAAGCTGATCTTGTTTTTTAAAGTACTCATAAGAACAACAACAGTTAGAAATAACTCTTAAAGTATTGCAAATGCATCTAACTTGTGATTAGGAATAATGCCGAAGTAAATCGCAATGGAAATTTTATCGGTCTCAACGTCTGGAGTAATTTAACGATTGATAAAATAGATGTTGAGGGAAATAATAGGCTTTGCATTTATTACTCTAAATTCTAGCCTGGATTGTTCTTAACTTGTCCTTAATTTTTGGCCAAATTTGAACCTTGTTGTTCTTATAAATTTGTTCTTAAAAAAAGAGTGTAGTGCGGAAGGTTACTCAAAAATTGTTTACGTTGTTTTGGAAACAGTCATTGCACAAAAACAAAGCTTTCACGTTAGAAAACTTAAAAAATATTAATGTACTTAAAGGAGCTCCCTTGTGTTTCTAGGAATATTCTTAGTCTGCTCAAAAACCTGAGACTATTCGTCCGTAGCCGTAAATTTTCCTGCGCTTTCAGTTGCCTACACTCTGCGGAAGATACCTCGTTTACTAAAGATAATTGAAAACGCAAAGTTTTCTTAGACTGAAAACGTTGGAAAATGCGTATTTTTGGCGTGTTTCTCCTGTACCAGTTAATCAGCAAAATTGGATAGTTATCACATTTCTTGCATTTTCTGGGAAAACGTAGAAAAAACGCGACTTTTCCTTCTGCAAGTGACACGTAGAAAAATATAACACGATGCTTTCCTGAGTTTTCCAGTACCAGAAACTAGAAGTTCTAACGATATTTCTTTCCCTTTAAATCTAAATGCGCTATAAAAGTTTGGTGTTGTTTTGTTCGTTATCCTTACTATAACCACTAGTGTCTTCGGCACGCCGGATAAAATATTTAAAATACTGCATACTTTGCCGAAACACTCTGATCAAGCTGATATTCACAACGCGCAAAAAAACACGCATGATATGGCTCAGACATTAACCAATCTTTCTATATTTGCATACACTCATACATCACGCTTATACACTGTAAGCTGTAACTTTTCTTAGAAAACTGATGAAATAGAGTTTTAACAAGTTTTATGGGGCCTGGAGAGATAAGCCCTCCAGTGAGAGGGACTAACTCACGTTGGAGAAAATTCATTCAGCCCTGGAACTTCTAACTACGCATATTGTTAATCGTTTTGCTGAATTATCAAACGAACTTAGCACTTTCAGACTAGAGATACAAGTTGAAGTTAAACCACAAGTATGAGTGAAAGTCTTTCGCAACAAGCCTCAAGTTTAATCGAACTGTGGCAAAGGAATGAGAAGCAAGAAGGTGTAAATCAAGCCTTCAAGAAGCAGCATGATGAAACGGCGAAAAAAATTGCTGAGCTGAAAAAAAGCTCAAAGAACATAAAAGAAAGAAATATCAATCACGAGGCGTCCAAATTAGAGAAAACCTCATCTTCAGAAATATTCCCAAAGAAGAAAACAAGGGCAAATCATCCAAAACATTTTGAAAGACGAAATAAGATGAAACTCTTGGAAACTTGTCGACAGTACACGCTTCCACGCCATACAAAGATTATAGAAAAACCCGGCAGTAGTAAAACAAGGCAAATAAATCAAAGATTTGTTTACAGAGAGGACAAGGAGATAATATTTAGAATACGTTTCATTTTCGGCCGGGGTGAGCAGTATCGATTACTAGAACGTATGCATCAATCTCGATTACCCAAAAGAAATTCAAAAGGATAGGGGAGAGTTGATCAGAACGATGAATGCGTGGGGAGCGGAAAGCAAAAGCTAATGATCAGCTCTAATCGCTACAGTGTCACCAACGTCCATGATGCTGATAGTTATATTAAGGGGTAAAAAAGAAACAATCGATGTTGTAGAAAACTTTTTTCCTCCTTTTGTTTTTTATCGACTATCATGAAAGTAAGTTTACGCTTACACTGACATTTAACAATTGTTTCCTTTGCAGCGATTACAAAATACCTTCAGTCTGTTTCTCGAATATTGTTAGCGACTCTGGATGTATTTCCTTTGTCTTCTTTCCCGTCACCCCTTTGAACTTGTGAAAAACAAACGTCTGCGGGGCAAACAAAACTCAAGTTATGTGTACAACCGGCCCCGAGACTTTCTTACACTTCATTGATAACTTTTGATAAGCAGTGGCGTGCGTATTGTTTGTGTATGATCTGTTCTCATTTTCCCTGATTGTGTTTTCGTTTCCTCTTTGTGCGTCTGATCTTTTTATGCAGTATTCATAAATACGTTCGATTACAGCCACAGTTTAATAGTCATTTGAGATCACAAAGGATCACCTGGAAAACTTCGGGTGAATAAGTTGTTTATTCTCTTAACGTAAGAGGCCTTGTGGATAATAACAATGTAATGATATTAATAATAATAATAATAATAATAATAATAAAACACAATCTGCGATTCCAAAACTCAAGATGTTTCTTGAATGGTTCAGTTCTGGTTTCCCTGAGTCAGGGAAATATTTCAGCTACTTTTTCAAGTTTCAAACTGAAGAAGTGTTATCTGATACTAAATCATACTCACGAAAAAGATTCTCTTGTCCACGTTTCTTCAGTTTGAAGATTTGGCCAAAATTCAAGTTATGTTTTGATTCAAACGTGTAAACTAGCAACTAAGTTTGATAATTCAAGCTCAGAATTGGAGTACTTTGACAGACTACTTGCATCTGTAACCGAGAGTAATATGCCTGCCAGTTCTTAGGAGTTAATAAGTGAAAAAGGACATATGTCAATCTTGTCTCTTGAAATGAAAGAAATTCTGAATTGCTAAAAGCATTATTACCATAAGGTAAGATTGCCATCAACGTGCACAGTTTTTTACAGTATTTTGTAGAATTATGCGATTGCGCAGCAAAAGAAAGCAGACTGTCGGCTTTTTCTTTAATTTAGTGGTGTTTATACCCTAGACTAAGTTTTATGCCTTTTTTTAAAACGATTTCCACATTATTAAATTGTAACTCGGATGATGCAGATACATTTAGTGCAGTTCTATAACCGAACAATACAGCTGCAAATACTGTTTTGCTCGATAGGCCTTCTTTTTCATTTGCTTGAATGTTTTTAGTGACACTGTCTCTGCTGTAGTTATCACCGATGTTGTATACTTGTGCGAATATGAAGAGACTCTGAGCTGCCTACCTGTTGCGACACAGAAACATCTGTTCCTTTTAAATTTCAACCCATTTGTACTAATAGATAAGCGTTTTCCAATTTAACAAGGTAAAAGATTTCTACTGATCTCCTCTTAATTCGCGTTAAGCTGTTATCGCTCAATCATCGCTTTCTGAACCGAACGTGTAACCACATACTCCAGAAGTGAATTAAAGCAAATGTGTTGTTTAGCATTATGTTCTATCATCGGTTCAGTTAAGTTGTCACGGCAAAATTTTGCCGCAGTTATTTCACATGCACAACTGCAACGTATAGCCACCATTTACTCATTTTCATGGCAAAGTTTAAAAAAATTCATAGTAAGTTTGAAAAAGGCATAAGTTATGAGTTACATAACAAAATGCCAAAATAACACACTGATAAGTATCTGCGGATCCTTGCTAGCGCTGATCTAGGGTTTGTTTAAATAGAACGTGTTAGTGAAAAAACTAAAACTTGATTTTTTCATTCAGTTTATGATAATTTTATGTTTGATATTCACAATGGCAGTAAACAAAAAGGAGAACTTTTCAAAAACAGTTCGTACCATCTTGATTTTTGGTAACTTCTTAGAAGGTTTATTACTTATTAACCATTCATATTGTGTCTTTGACTCAGTTATTTTCAGTTTAAGAGTTGAAAAAAAACTTTTGAGAGAAACCGGAGCCGATATTACATTAATTTTATATTTTATAGCAATTTTAGATTAGCTTACTAAGCTAAACGATTCTGTTTTTAACGGGCCGCTGGTCGAATGAGTTCTTTGTCTAGTTTCGCCGGAGAGAATAAGCATGGAAGATGGAAACCTATGACGTTTTGGTAAGGTTTTTGGAAGAAAAAGTTAAATAAGTAGGCCAACCGCTGTCAGCCTCAAGGGGGTAAACGAGTTTATACTTTTTTGCTTCCTTCATTTAATAGGTGGTTCGAAATCAAATTACTAAAACATAGTAATTTTGCCACGCCGCCATTTTAGTGCACCATAATGTTTAGACAAACCCGAGTCGAAGGACGCCATATAGTAATTATTTGAAAACGCGAATATTTAGTTTAAAAATGGCTCAATGTTTATTTGCAGATTGTGCTAGAAGATCTGGAAGCGATAGAAATAGTGCTGTTAAACTTTTCTAGAGTCCCGAAGGTGGTTAAGAACCAAGGCGGAAGAATAGGAAAAGCTCACGCGGGAGAGGAGAGATCGATGGATCGCGGCCATCAGTAACCAATTAATACTCATTAGATCCTGAAAAAGTCTTTATATCCCTCGACAGCGTGTCTCTCTTCAAACTCATACAGTCCCATTTGGCTCTTAAAATTGAAAACTGAGAACGACTGCAACAAGATACATCGCAACGCGAAAGTACTGGTATGTCTTTAGACAATGTTATGAAGTTATTGGAATTTATCCCCAAAACAATTATTTCACGTACCAAAGCTCGCACCACAAGCAGCCAGCTAATCTGAGTCCCTGGAATTAGCCAATCAGGGACGAGGACGTCTGCAAAACCGCATATCACGTCGTTCCAGGCCCCATCTGCGAGACAAGGCGCAAATACAACTTATGCATTTAGTGATTTACTCTTCAGTGTTTAAAAGACTTAATCTTCTTTCCAGGAGTTCCTTAAGTTTGACTCCTTAGTTCAAAGTACTGCTTAAAGTGCTGGCTTAATGATACACAGTTTTGCAGATGACGTCACAGGGTCAGATTAGCTGGTTGAACAATAATAAAAATCAAAGCTATATCAAAAACAATTTAATGTATACTTCTACTATTAGTATCTAATCTAAATTAGTATTAACCAAACAGGTGGATAGCACTTTTCGCGCGCTCTGATTGGTTCATCAGAATAGGTATATCCTAG
>JAOBRG010233316.1:0-32066 GCA_027574985.1 Umimayanthus nakama | reverse complement strand
ATAAAAGTTCTTTATATATACCAAATATCAAGTCAATCGGATGAAAGGTGTCAAAAGTCAGGAGGTGGGTCAGATTGACCCCCCCTTATGCCTTCGTGTAACTATTTTTACCTTATGCCTTCTAGGTATAAGAAATAACTGCATACATACATTCCTAATTTAAATTGAATAAAATGAAACAGAGGTTTGGCTTTACTCGCCATTGCTTCAAGCATAAAGAGCTGCCTCCCAGGGACTTAGTGCTATGGGAGCCATTACACTGACATAGAAAACGAGGACGTCTGTCTGCGACATTTATAGGGACAATTAAGAACTATTTGTGAACTAAAAGCAAGTTTGAGTTAGAGTCCTGTATGCAAAAACCTCAAGCTGGCGCGCCAGATGTGTTGCACAGGTGAGTCTGTGATGATAGTGATGATGATCATGGTTACGAATTAAAGAAACGTAGGACATGCTAGTCAAAAATCCGTTTAATTTTAACAAAAAATAAAGGTATGTAGACAGCTCTCTTATATGATAAGCTGAGTGATGAAATAAACCGTATTACTTACATGGCAGACTATTTTCGCGCACTGTGATTGGTCAGTTTCAGGTCCGTAAGTTGCCTTACGGACCTCCAACTCTTGACTACCTGCCTTAACCGCCGTTCAAATTACTCTGTTCCTTTCCCGGAATAATCAACATAGCCATATAATAAATGTCTTATTAGCCTCGTTTGCTCGGTCCGTACCCTCGTTTTCCCCTCATTTTTCTCATGGCCCTTGCGTTTAGCAATTTGGCCAAAAAAGGAACAAAAAATACTCGGTCCATAACTTGCCGTATGGTTCTCGCACTCGGCTAAAAAGAGGTGCATGTCCTTACAAAACTATATTTCAAACACGAATACCAAACTAAAACTTGTACCACTGCTATACTTCACCTTCATTTACTTTTGTTATGTTATAATTCTTCTGTATTATTAGAACGTATTGTATAAGTTTTCATCATTTTCAGTGAGGAGGTTTTTTTGAGAATAGAAAATGATCAAGCATTTTGTTTCAGCTCTACAAATCAGTACAAAAAGAAAACAAGAACAAAGGATGAAAAGTTTATCGCCAGTTTTAAAATATTGAACACATCACCATTTGGTCTTTGTTGCTACTATCCACTGGCTACCATTCACTATTATTTGCCGTCAGGCACTATTTTGACGTCCTACTTCTTTCAAAAACAGGTACGAGACTACTATCAACAATTTGGCGAAGGAGAAAGGCGAAAAAGAGAAAGAACAAGACAAAGATGGTGGCCGGTACGGAGATCTACAAGTGCTATACAACCAGAGCTGCAACCGCCAGCAAAGTTTGGAACAGGAACTTGAGCTGGCCAACGTGAAGATAACGAAGCTTGACACGGATCTGAAAGCAGTACAGCAGCAACACATAAAATTTGTAAGTGACAATGAACGCCTTCAAAGGAAGCTTCAAGACACGGAACTATCTTGCCAGAAAAATGAGCAACACAAGAAGAAGCTAAGGGGTGAAATCACCGAGTTAAACCGGAAAATCTCAGACTTAGAGATAAAGTATGAATACGAACAAAAGGAAAACATTTCCACGCAGGGTCAGCTTCAAGTTGTGGCTGAGCAGCAAGATTCATCAAGACAAGAGATTCTAAAAATTTCCCAGGAATTGATCGAGACTAAGGCTTTGCTAGACACAGTTAAGAAAGATGTCAGCGAGAAGAACCGCCTAATGACAGAGATGACGTTGAGCAAGTCCATTTTGGAAGAAGCCAGTAATGACATGAGGTGTAACTTGACAGCCAGTCAAGAGGAAGTGCAGAGAATGAAAGAAAAACATGCTCAGTTGCAAGATGAAATCGTTACACTTCAAACTAACTTGGCAAACTTAGAAATACAGTTGCAAAAGGTGAATGTGAATGAGTCGCGAAAGGAAGAAGAAGTTCAATTTCAGTCCTCAGAAGTTGCTTCTTTAAGAGAAAAGCTAGAAGACTCTGTCCTGGAAAGAGATTCCCTCAAGAAGATAGTCCAAGACTTGAAAAGGGGGTTTACAGTTCAAAAAGAAGAAAATAGAACTAAAGAGATGGAAAACGCACAGTTACTAGGGAAGATAGAGACTTTCAGGAAAGAAGCTATTGCAAGAGATGAAACTATTGAAAATATCACTGGAATGAAGAAGGAACTAGATGAAGAGCTCAACAAAAAGCGTCTTTCACTGCAGAAAGTGGAAGAAGAGCTTGAAAATCTTCAAGAAAAAAACAAAAATCTCGATGGTTCTTACCAAGATGCTGTGGAAAAGACAAGCGTTATACATAATAACTTCGAGGTATTAAAAGATTCAAGTCGAAAGCTTGAAGATGATCTATCAGGGTTGAGACGAAGTCATAAAGAATTAGAGCTCAAATACAAGAATGAACTAGAAAAGGAAAAAGAAATACAGCAACAGCTAATTGAGAACTGCGGCAAGCTCGCTAAGTTGGAAGCTATTAACCAAACGCTGGAGGAGAGAAAGTTATCCATTGAGCAAGACTACAAAAACTGCCAACTTGATTTGGAGACAACCAAAACTGATTATAACAGTGTTCTAAGGAACTTGGAGACAACAGGAGTCGATCTGGAGAAAACCCGCGACAAACTCAATCTACTGGAACTGAAACAAGAAAAACTAGCTGTTGAACGAGTTCAAGTTGATGAAGAATTACAAGGCCTCAAAGCAAAACTAAAAGCGAGGGACGACGATTTGCTACAAGCCCAGAGAAAGCTGCAGGAAATGGAAGCAGAGCGTTCCCTACAGAAGATTGAAGGAATGGATTTAAGCAAAGATTCGAGTGATGAACAAGAAAGAACCTTGGTGAAAACAATAAATTCACTAAGGGTTGATATGAACTCGAAGACGACGATGTTATCGAAAGCGTTGAACGAAAGAGCCGAATCAGAAGCTAACAATTTGGAATTGAAGAAGAAAACTGCAGAACTCCAAATACAAATCAAGTCTACAAAGAATGAAAACGACGAGTTAAACAAACTCGTTTTAGATCAGCAAAAGAAGCATGCAGAAATGTTAGAAGAATCGCAGTTCCAGAAAAAACAAATTTGGAGTTTTCAGAACGAGCTTGATGACTCAAAATGCCGACTGTCAGAGAGCAAGACTGAGCACGAATCTGTATTGTTACAAGTTTCACAACTACGCGCTGATCTTGACTTGTACAAGAAAACCGTTATCGAGAGAGATTCTACAATACACCAGATTGAGTCGATGAAGAAAATCATCCAATTGCAAGTGGACTTGCACAAACAAAAAATGATTAGTGTCAAAGAAGAAAATGAAAAGTACCAGCGCGAAATTTCTGATCTTAATTCTCAGATTCACGAAAAGGTTGTAAAGATTTCTGAGTTGGAATATTCGCTCTCTTCACTGAAAGAGTTAAACGAGAAAAGTCAACGAGAGCTTTGTGACTGTAGAACACGAATAAACGAGCATAAAAACTCCTTCCACGTCATTCAAAAGGACATCAAGAAGCTACAATATGAAAACCTGACTCGAAACCAAACTATTTCAACCCTCGAGGCCAGAAACTCGGTATTGATTGAAGAGAGAAAGAAGCTTTTTGATGAGCAGCAAATGCTTAAGAAAAAGTACTCTGACTTGAAAGTTGAGTTAGAAGCTGCTCAACACGTAGTCAGCAGACTTCACTACGAACTGTCAGAAGCCGAGAGGCGTCATTCAAAGCAGCAGGTCTCGTTGTTGTCTTCCAAGGCGGATTCCATCGACTTGAGGAGCCAGTGTAAACTGGTTGAGCTTGAGGCATCCTATCAAACCCTACAGGGAGAGAAGGAGGATGCTGAAAACGCTCTGCTGCTGTTGAAACAGAGGTTTTCCAAGCTGGGTTGTGACTATGGTGATGTCAGCAGGGAGAAGGAGTCGTTGGAAAACGAGCTGATTTGGCGTTCAAAGCGCATGGTTGAGCTAGAGGAAGCTCTGAAGAAAATGCACGGAAAAGGCGAGGTAAAAACCCTTGTTGTAAGTCTGAATAATTAGTGTGAACTAGGCGCTAAAATTACAGATGCAAAATGTGTATCAATACAAGACCATCTGATACAGTTTTGATTGCATTTCACTCAAATTAAATTTGAACATATTATCGATTAACAGCTACCACCAAGTTTGCTATGTGTATACAAAATTTTAAGTTAATAAAAATTGAATTAGCTAAACTAAGAAGAGAGGGGAAAATACCACCTGAGAAACTGTCCTAAGAAAGGCTGTGTGTTTTGGAACGTGAATCAGCTGTGTAGTTTTACTTCTATTAACATTCATTGTAAGGAAATAAATAAAACCTTAACTACTAAGCCTTGCCCCAGATGGCATAATGTATCAAATCTGCCATACGGTGAAAGGCCGCCATTAGAACAGTGTTCTTGTTGCTGGTATGGCGCACACGCAGTTACAATCAACTAACAAGGAAAGGCTGAATCAAAATAGAAGCAAGTTTTTCGAATATATCAAAATTGTTTGAGTATATCTATATCATATCAGGGCTTTTAGACGTTACCATGATTTGATGATAAACTTTTACTGAAAGTTTTAAGGTAACACTTTGATCGAGAAAGTACTTCTATGGTTTAGAGACTTGATGAGGCAATTTCTATTTTGTAATCGGTCGCCGATGCCTTATCAAACAACAGTCTATTATTTTCATGAAGAAGACCAAGTTGTGATTGTGAAAATGTAAGCAATACTATCCAAAATCATGACCATAAAAGATGATACTCAATTGAAGATTAAAGTTATAAAGGAATATTGGACTTGCATGGGGCGCAAGAATTCTCAGTGGGTGCGCTACCACTACAGTAAGCCACGAAAAAACTCAGTTCGCTGCCGGCATGAACGATCTTTTTACTGTACCTGTCTTAAAAGTTTGAATCAATGATTTGCGAAAGGACAGTTGCCATGGTGAATGGCAAAATCTAGACTACAAGGCTTTGAAATTGTGATTCATTACTCACTACAAATTGTTCCAGGTTGGTGAAGAAGAAATGCAGTCATTTTATGAAAAAATCATCAGTTTAGAGCATGAGCTAAGTTCTTCGAGGGGGAAGGTAGCGCGACTTGAGGCTTACAATACTTCTTACGAAGAACGAATTAAAACATTGGATGACGAGGTGAAGACTGCTCAGCACAAATGTCAGCTGTTAGAGTCTTCAGTGGAAAGCGGCCAGGATAAGTTGGATTCACAACAGAGAGAGCTTCTAGACGCTTACAGGCTAGTACTGGTTTTGTTTTTGGTAGAAAAAATTTAAACAAAAGAACGTGAACGCAGAAAAAGTTAGAGAAAGCTCGATTTTGCTTCGTCAAAAACAATTAGGAATTGTAGGGCATTTGAATAGCTCTAGAAACACTTGGCTTTGCATCATATAAAACAATTCAGAAGTTGTGGAGCACTCGTAAAGCTACAGAAACACTTGGCTTTACATCGCTAAAACAACTTAGAATTGTACAGTGCTTGAAAAGCTAGTAATAGGGAAAGATTCGACCTTGCCTTCTGTTTTTCTTATACTTCTATTATGTTTTAAAAATTCTTGATTGTTTGTATTATAGTTAGTACACAGTAAGGGTCAACAGAGGGGACATAAGAACCAGAACCAGAAATTACTGTCGGAAATTCCCATGATCTTGATTTAAAGTTCAACTGTTTGCAGAAAAAGCTCCACCGTGCAATTGAAACATTTTTTTCGACCGTTAATTTAATATTTGGAAAGAATGTTACATTAAAAACACTTTGTTTCAAGGACTTTTGCACTTATCATTTGGTAGGAAATAAATGTTATGACTTTTAAATCACGGAGATTCAGGCATGCCGACTTTCCGTTATCTCCAACTTATTCAAATAAGTCTTCAGTTTATGTTTCGCCTAATACATCGCCTCAACTCTTGAAGACTACAACAAATATCTTGTGAGTGAAGTTATGACGTCACTTCCGGTGACTATAAATCAAGAATATGCCGCACATGAAGTTCGGCTGTGTAGGGACACGAAGTTCTATTTAAGAAGATCTTGTAGAACAAACAATAAGTGTGCTATACAAACGATGAAACCGGTTCTCACAATTCGATCATAGTGTCTTATGTCTCTTCACAGGAAAGTGTCAGATCTAGAATCTGCGTACAAGACAAGTCTCTACAGTAAAAATGAACTGTTAGAAGATATTCAGCGATACAAGAGCAAAGTCTTTAACCTAGAAGAGGAGCTTCGATCTGCAGTGAGGCAACAGGTAACAAATTAAAATGAAGCGTCAGATATTGTCTCTATATCTTTAGAGATAACTCTGGCTACCTAGCTTGTTTAACCCTTTTATTAAATACAGTACAATGGTTATTCGATTTCAAGCAATTTGATTGGTTCGGTGGTCAGGTAGCCGGTGATGTCGCCCAGGTCTGAAGTCGCCCAAGTTCACTTTGATGATGTCGCCCAGGTTTTTCAGTGATATCGCCCAGGTTTTATGGTGATGTCGCCCAGGTTTTACGGTGATGTCACCCAGGTTTTACGGTGGTATCGCCAAGGTTTTACGGTGATGTCGCCAAGGTTTTACGGTGATGTTGCTCAGGTTTTATGGTGATGTAGCCCAGGTTTTACGGTGGTGTCACCAAGGTTTTACGGTGATGTCGCCCAGGCTTTGCTGTGATGTCGCCCAGGTTTTACGGTGGTATCGCCAAGGTTTTACGGTGATGTCGCCCAGGTTTTACGGTGATGTCGCCAGGTTTTACGGTGATGTCACCCAGGTTTTACGGTGATATCGCCCAGGTTCTACGGTGATATCGCCAAGGTTCTACGGTGATATTGCCCAGGGTTTTTTTTTTGATGTTGCCCGGGTTTTAACGGAGATATTGCCCAGGTTTTATGGTGATGTCGCCCAGGTTTTACGGTGATATCGCCAAGGTTTTACGGTGATGTCGACCGGGTCACATTCACCTTGAAATACATTAACTTGTTCCTTGGTTTTATATGTTACTTATATGTATAATGCTACTTTATATTTACAAGAACCTTGTATCAACAGTAATAACCAGTTATGTGAGCATAAGATCGCCAAACTTGACGATTTTCCATCAACGTGACTGAATCCATAGTCGTGTTCACAGCTGTTCACTTTGAAAATGAAATAAAATCTAGTTTTTTTCTGCTTTCTGTTTCGTATATAAGCTTAAGTCAACTCTCTAATATACTCACATCTTAATAGCTTCAGGGGACATCGGAACACATGCCAAGGACAACTCTCCAAGATTTATTGTTGTTACGGGCCTCGAAGCTGTGACAAACGGTTTTGTAGACATCGCTTGAAAAACAGTCAGCCGCCATCCCCGAAACTAACTTTCAACAGTGTTAGCAAGACAAGAAGTCCGCTCGTCTTAAATTTTTTTCATTGTCAGCTTCTGTCTGTAATTAATCTATCAAAACAAAACTGAAACATGTTGTTAGTATATTTTACTAAAGTGTATAAAATTGAGTACCTTGGCGACATCACCGAGATACCTGGAAGACATTTCCAGAGTGAACCTGGGCGACTTCGGACCTTGGCGACATCATCGTCATTCGGTGGTCACCGGATATCAGCTCATACACTAGTGAGTGACTATATATGGAAAACATATATGGATGATTTGATTTAACGGAAACGGAAGTTGTTTTTGAGTCGGTGGCTTCTTCAAGCACAATTTATGTTCAAACAAAAACTTACCGGTGAAAAATAATTTTGTTGCTTTATTTGGTAAAATTGTATTTAATATAACATTTATTGTTCTTGACCTTCTGAATATTAGCTGATTATAACAGATTCACGCTCCGCGCTCATTTGTTCTTATTTGCTAATATTTAGCGCAGTCTCGTAGGATAATTGTATAGCAGTCATTTAAAGTAGCCAGTACCTATCTCGATCTTAATTTATCCCTGTTTACTCTTAAGTGTTCAATACTGTAGTTATTGTTACCGTTTCTATCGTTACTGTTACCAGTATGTCAATGACCCTAATCCATCTATTCCAGACTATGAATAAATATTCAAAGTTCTCTGTTGGTTCGCAGAGCAATCAAATAATTTTTAAGGGTAATGACTGAGGCGAGACTGTGTTTTCCTCCAACTTGGCAAGAGCCGAGTTGTGGCCAACAAGATTGAACAAAGTTTTTATTCTGTTTATTCCTTTTCTTGAATATAGTTAATCGAATACGCCCTTGGCATCAGCACCAGCACCTACACTACTATTACTAGTACCATAAACACAACAGTGAAAGTTTTGCTGCAACAAAGAAAAGAAAAGAAGAGTTTAAATTAAGGTATAGCTTTGGTGTCAGTGTACTCCCGTGTGAATTTTGTGCTCGGCTAATAGCAATTACTTTTCAAGGCTCAAATGCAAATCAACTCGGAAGAGACCAAGTCACGTATTGAAGAATTGAAAAGAGGAATGAGTGAATTGCAGCAGAAACTGCAAGAAGAGCAACAAATCCATGAGACACAAGCAAGAGAGTTCCAGGAGAGGTAAGTTATTAGAAGTTAAGGGTCTACCAAATGTCCGATTTGTCACTGTTCGCAGAGTTATAGTAAATATTGTACGCAGCATATGTATAGAACAGGGGGGTGTACTTGGGTCAATTTTGCTGGGTGTGTGCCGCTGGCCTCTCAGAACCCGTATCCAGTTTTAACTTTAAAAAGTCTATTATATGGCCAACTGAAGACCCCATCTAAGTCACTTTTGGGCAAAGGTCACTGTGATTTCAAGAACGGAGTTCAATGCGAGCCTCTTGTTGAGTATTGAAACAACAACAGGAAACGTTTTAACCGCGAACTTTCCTATTTTTTAAGTTCTTGCTTACCAGAATTTTCTTATACCAGAAATCCCGAAAATGTGCGACCCCATTCTAGTAACTATACTAAAATACTCAGTAGACTTTTACTAGGAAGTATCCCTCCCCCCCGGATAACATGAACACCGAAGCCTGATTCATTTCAATCTTTGTGCGACTTCAAAAATGAAGTTTCTAATTTTTCATGTTCACATGTATTCAGAAAAGTTGAAGCTTAAATCAAATATGAAAACTAGACGCAAAAAACAAGTAAGGTTAGGCGCTTCAACTTTTAATTTATAAACCACGCTTCATGATCATAATTGATGAGCGACCAAACCTTACTTGATATATCTTTCTGACTCTTAATTCAATTAAGCAAATGGAAGACACAACGACTTGAAGAAGAGATCCATTCTCTGGACAGCGAAGTGGTGCTTGTAAGAGAAGAGTTGTCTGTGAAAACCTCAGGACACGAGGCGTTGCTGATTGAACACAAGGAGACTGGGTACGAAGTGGAAAGACTGAGAGCGCAACTCGCTGAGATCGAAACGTCACGTGCAGTCGAGAGAGGAGAGCGCGAGAAGCTGAGGATTGAACTGGTATCAACACAGAAACTGTACGGCAACCTGAAGGTTGGTTTTGCTGGTGTAATTATGGTAAAATACTAGCGCTTATGAGAGTCAATAAAGAGTACTTTCTAAAGTCGAAGTGAATGGTGGCAGAATAGTCTAAGGGCAACTTTAAGCCGAGATTGAAAACATTAATAATGTTAGAATATGCAAATTTGGTAATTTCATAAGGAGCAACGGAACATTAAGAAAAGCAGTGCTACAAAGAAACTGATCAGAAGACAACAAATTGCCCGAATTCGGAGCGAATTTGAAGGATTTTAGCGGTTTTGCCGTTTGTTTTTCTGAATAATCGCTTCAACAGAGGTCCAGTACATAACAAAGGAATGATAAAGCTCATTTTACTTGAAGCAGAAAAAATCGTTTGCTGCGAAACTTGGCGTAGACGTAGTACACATGTATGGGAAAACACAAGCGGGAGTGTTTTTCGAAATTCTTACAATCAACTTTGTTATAGTTTCCATATGCACACTTTCTAAAAACACACATAATTTTGCAAAAAAAAAACTTTTCGAAAATCACTCCTGTGTGATTGAAGAAAACCTCAACTCTATCAATTTCAGCCACAAAATCAATAATTTCTTCCGCAGTTCGAGTGAAAAAGAAAAAAAAAGGAAAAAGTAGTGCACACGAGTGTTAATTGAATTAACAACTCCAGCTGTCAAAATCGTCAAACGTTTGTTTTCATAAAATCCAAAGTTTTTATATCTTTGGTTGAATTTGAAACGCTGCAAACCCACGCTTAATCAAAAGTGACCGAAATCGCTGGTGCTTATACATTAGAGAACGGACTACTTCAGACCTTTTCTTTTGTGCTTGTCTTTCGTCCATCTCGCAGGCTCGAAGAGTGCGTGAGCATTGCAATCATGACTTTTTCTTCTCCCTTTTTTTTTTTATCTACATGCCTTATAAGTCACGCATGTCACACATGTCTTTGTACAGGTGTTACATGAAAACTTTCTTAGCGGGAAATGCGTGGAAAAGGGAGCAGTGGTTCCTGTCGGGGAGTCGTCAGAGACTGAGGCATTCAACACAGAGAGACGGCGACTGCAGACCGAGGTTTCACTTCTTAACAAACGCATCACTACAATGAAGGTATGGATAACAACAACAGCAATTTTATCAAAAATAATAATACTTTATTAATAATATAATAATAATAATAATTTTAATAATAATAGTAGTAATAATGATAAGTATAATAATAATAACAATAATAATAATAATAATAATAATAATTATTATTATTATTATTATTAATATTTTATTTTGATAATAATAAAGGTAGTGATAACATAACATTAGCAACAACACAAAATTAATAATATAATCATAATTCGAATTGTTATTATCATCAGTTCATCACAATCACAATCAGAATCTCAATCAGAATCTTAATCTTAAACGTAATCTTAATAATAGCCGTATTAATAATCATAACTTTAATCATAATCAATATGATTATTGTGTATACAAAGGCTGTAATGAAAGTTGGAAAAGATTAAATATAGGTCATGAGTACTTCTGCACGAAAGCGAGACGCCTGAATACCGCTTTTTACTTGTCTTCTCTCCGTTTCTCTTTTTGTGGCACTACAGTCAACATATGACAGCGTTCAGGAAGAGAAGGAACAGCTGGAAGAGAAACTTCGAACACAACAGCGGAACGTCTCACGTCTGGAACAGATCGTCCATTCCTTAGGTGTGGAAAAGGAGCAACTACAGGCCGAACTTCAGGGGACAAGACACAAACTGGCTGACATAAACTCCAGATACGAGGCCGTGAAAACTGAGCGAGACACTATTCGGGTGGGTATAATTACAATGAAACCCCAAGTTTAAGTACCAGCGTTTTTCCAAGTTAGCACAAACAGATTTTTAAGAAGCTATTCTAAACGTGTTCTTTCAAGAACTTGTTTATATTTGGTATAATTACCTGGTAAGTACCATTTCTTTAAAACTTGGTCTTAATATTTTCTTGAGAAAATCGAACTGCTTACTATCACTAAAAATTTAAAACTGTCATGTAATATTTTCATTGAAGAAATAGTTTTTTGTTAGAATTACGGTTCGAGCGCCCCACAGTTCGAGCGCCCCATACTTATGTTTAAGCGTCCTACATCTCGGTTTTGGCGCCCCACACTAAAAAGGTTCTTATAAAAATTTTAAAAATGTCAAATAATTCATATTGTACTGGAATCAATGACAGGTTTCTTATTTTGTTCGGCATTACGTCCATCAAGACGTTTGTTGTTCGTTTATGAAAGATTTTGTTTCCTACTTTCAGGTTGAACTGCAGTCCATGAGCCAGAAACTGACAAAACTAGAAGTGGATCTTGACGTCACATCCGTTCTTTCCGATTCCATGTCACACCACCATGAGTACCCAGGCTCCCCGCGGCTAGATATCTCCTTTAGGCGAGGGCAGGATAGGGAGGACTCTCTCAAGCAGGAAGTGCTAGCAGCGAACCGGAAGTACTCCGCGCTCGAATACGAGTTGAAGGGAACGAGGGAACGTTTAGAGGGAATAAAGTTAAAGATCAAGACCCACGAAGAGAAGGAAAACATTTTAAGAAATGAAAATGCCGTTAGTCAGGTAAACAGGATTCAGTAATAGGAAGCGGATTTTATAAAAAGTTCCGGCGCAAAAGGCCAAGCCTCTACTCTTTCATGCTTCAAAGCTCCAATGTTAGAGTTCAGGGTTCGGTTGTTCAAAGCCCGATTAGTACTAATCCTTGATTAACTCTTAACAAAACCTACAGAGTTAGTCCGGGATTAGCACTAATCGGGCTTTGAACAACCGGACCCAGGTTTTGCAACAACGACCAACTTGGTGTTTATACAATTTTTCTCGTTCCAAACACATGCATTGTTTTAAATTGTATTATAACAAACAAATAAATAAATAAATAAATGAGTAGTACAAGTGTAGTAGGGTAATGAATGCGAGTGGCGTTTTGTAACTTTAAACCATCTTGACAGCTCCGACTTAAATATTTTGCTTTGAGGTACTCCATTTTGGTTTCTCTTCAAAATATCGATGAAGTGCAAAATCAGAAATACGCACTCGACAAAGGCTGAGTGCTAATTCAAGGTGTGAATGGTTTGACCGGGCCCTTTTATAGCGGAACATCCTGCTTAAGGCCATTGGCAAGTTTTGAAGATTGGTCCTCTACAAACTCTGTATAATGGCAGAGGTTTTCCTTTTCTTACCGTGCATATAGTTAAGCTTTTAAACATCGCTATGGTGTACGAATGATGCCGCACAAGTCTCTTCTCAAACTCAAAAAGTTTTTTCAGTAAATCTGTTATTGCACAAAAAGATGAACTAAAGTGCTTGTCATTGTTGTGACAACATGGATTTTGGATATCTTTTGCAAGAGTTGTGTGGTCTCGAGCATGGTTCCCCAACTACTTTCAACAGCTTTATTAGCAAATACGAGAAGATAAGAAAAATGTTGTGTGTGATGATAAACATGCACACAACGTTCCTTGAACTTAAGTTTGCCGATTACATGCAAACCATAGCTAACTGTTGCTGATTTCGTTCTATTTTCCAGAGACGTGTAGCTAAATTAGAAGCCGCCGTTGAGGCGCTCCGTGAACGGATACACGACCAAGAAAACGACCTCTCTACGGTCCGACATCGCGCCGAGGAACTGGAATCGGACAACCAAACCTCCAGGCAGACCAATGTGGAAAACGAGTTTCAGATGAAGGCTCTTCACGCAAAAATTACTCGTTTGGGGACTCGGCTCGAAGAATCCAACAAGCAGAAAGAGATTCTGCGCCTTCACTGCTTGCAGCACAGCGGCGCTTCAGACGTGGATTTGAAGAACTACCTCGTTCAACTTCATGAAAAAACCGCTCAGCTGGAAAAGCTAAAGAAGGAAATAATAGAGAAGGATAGTGAAATTGAACGGCTCCGAAACAGAAATACTTCCTACAATTCTGAAGTGGATGATTATATGCAGCTTTTGAACAGCAAAGGTGACGAAGGAGTCGAACACAGTAAGGAATGTAAGAAAACACAACAGGTTGTTACATCAACCGATCCCAAAGAAGATGTGGAATCTCTTGAAGTTGAACATCTCAAAAGGTTGCTTCGAATAAAGGAAGAAGAGTGTGAAAGTCACAGCAGTGAAATGGCAAAGATGCGCCAGGCGCTTGTCACACAACACAACCAGAGTAGCGAGCTTAATGTCAAGATTGGAGAAAAGGGTGATGCTGACAGTGACAAGGCAAAGACTTTTGACATAGAGAAACTGCGTGACGAATTGAGACAGAAAGTGATAGGAGAATACACTACGGAACTGGAGAGATTGCGTAACAGGCAAGCTGACTTTGATAAGCAGAAATACGATCTGGGGATAAAGAAATCAGAGTGCGACGCGCTAAACAGTTACATTGCAAAACTACGACAGGAGAAGAATGAGATGGAAAATTTGAATCAGCAGCTTTCTGGTGAGATAGAAAGGTTGAAGAAACATCTGGGAGAGAGCAACCAAGAGTTGGAAAAAGAAGGAACGGGCCTTAAGAAAGTTGACAGCTCTGTGAACCAATTGACGAACGAGATTGGAGATCTAAAGAAACGCTTGGTAGCCAAGACAATCGAATACGATGAACTGGTACTGCAGCATACCATGTGCAAAGAAAGAACAGCCGAGACTACGAGATCTAACGAAGAACTTAGCAAGGAAGTTGAAGACTTGAAGAAGACGTACGAACTTAAGAAAGCTGAATGCGAAGAGCTTAACAGCTACATTGCTAAGCAGCGCCAGGTGAAGAGTGGGAATCGAGAAGTTAAGTTTGAGTTAGCAGGTGGGGTCGACGGTTCTGATGAAGTAATGCCCACTAAAGAGAACAAGGAGACCGAGAGCTCGAAAGCTCAGCTAGCTAATGAAATTCAAAATTTGAGAAACAGTTTAGAGAGCAAGGCAGCAGCATGCCAGAGCTTAGAAGCAAACTTAGAATTAAAAACAACTGAGTTTAAAAACATCGAAAGGTTGAAGAATCGGTTGCAAGATGAAGTCAGCAGCTTAAACAAAAGCTTGGAAATAAAAGCTGGTGAGTGTAAAGAACTCGAGAGCTCAAACAATCGATTGCAAGATGAGATGAACAGTTTAAAGAAAAGCTTTGAAGCCAAGAAAGCAGAATGCAACGAACTCCAACACGAGGAAGCTATTTGTAAAGAAAGAAACGAAAAATTGGAGTCGGCAAGCCAAGAGGCTAAAGTGGAGATTGAAAATCTGCGGAGGATTTTGGAAGTCAAGAGATCAGAGTGTGAAGAGCACAGTACTGAAATCGCAGCTCTGCGGCAGACTTTGGCAAAACAGCAAGAGTTTAGGGCTCCACAGAGTGGACTCCAAACGGCCTTGGCTAGCTTCACGCAAGCTTCGAGTATAGAGCCGCAACTTTCAGCTGACACGCCCAACGCACCATCACTCGAGTCCAAAACCGGAATTGCTCAAACATCAAGTGTGGAACAGCAAAACCTCGCTTCAATACCTAGTGTTATGCAGCCTTCGCTTGAATTTACGCCCACTGACACGCAAGCTCCACTCGCTTCTATGCCCAGCGTTACGCAACCATGCATTGTTTCCTCGCCTAGCGTCACAAAACCTCCTTTCACGTCCACGACCAGCGTCACGCAACCTTTACTCGCTTCTAGGTGCAGCGTTACACAACCGGCAATTTCTGCCACGTCTAATGTCACGCAACCTTCACTTGCTAACACGCCCAGCGTCGTGCAATCCTCGGCTGGTTCATCTCCGAGCGTCACACAACCTCCTCTCACTTCGACACCCGGCATCAGGCAACCTTCACTCGCCTCTACGGCCTGCGTTACGCAACCGGCAATTGTTTCCACGACTGGCTTCACGCAATCTTCACTTGCTTACACGTCTAGCGTCGTGCAATCCTCGGCTGGTTCAGCTCCGAGCGTCACACAAGCTCCTCTCACTTCGACACCCGGCGTTGTGCATCCTTCGCTCACCTCTACGCCCTGCGTTACGCAACCGGCAATGGTTTCCACGACTAGCTTCACGCAACCATCATTTTTTTGCACGCCTAGCGTCGTGCAAACTTTAGCCAGTTCAACTCCTAGCGTCACACAATCTCCTTTCACTTCCATACCCAGTGTCACGCAACCTTCACTCGCTTCTATGCCCAGCGTTATTCAACCAGCCGTAGTTACCACGCCCAGCCTCACCCAACCTTCACTTGTTTCCACGCCTAGCATCGTTCAACCTTCAGCTCTTTTCACGACCAGCGTCACACAACTATCAACTGCTTCCACGCCCAGCGTAACACAATCTTGACTAGCTTGTAGCAGTGATACTCAACTTACAGAACTGCTTGTTAAAATGATAGTGATTGTAATAGTGTTAACAAAACTAGTAAATTTAGGGACACTTTACGGACAGCAGCAATGAGTTTGCAGAAACAGAAAGGGAAAAAATGTTAAACTTAGATAGCATGGTCTAAAATGGGAAGGTTTTATATTTTGCAAGTGATTTTTTTCTTAGACAACAAACAGAAAAGTCCAAATTTCAGATGAGATTTAGATGTGTCAGCTGTCTCTGCTAGATATCTAACTTAACTTCGGAACCGCGAGGAAGCGTTGAAACCAGTACATAAGGTACGCATTGATTTGCTCCTAGAGATGGAGCGGTTTATATTTGTCCTTGAAACGAAAACCGAGTTCTAGTTGCCTGGTTCGCATAGTCCTTGTGGTTACTCCAGGCAATTAGCACCTATCCACTTACTGCCTAACGAAATTTATTTTAAACTGTGAAATACGAGGAAATACTTGAAAATCCAACAAGATGACATTCGCATTTCCTTTTTGAATGTTTTCCGAACGTTAACCAATGAAAAATTCAGAAATTCGGTTCTTCCGTTTACGTTTCAAAGATAATTAAAAAGCCGCTTTGACAATCCAGTTTGGGGCATAGGGTTTTTTAGCCACTACTAAACTCGTTTCAGTACCAGAAAACCCGTTTTGATTGTCTTTGAAGTTTAACATCTATACATGCTTTCAGCGTTTAAAGGTAGAATTGTGCTTCGATAACTTGTAAAAATTATTTTTGTGTTTTCATTTTCTTTTTCAAGACAAGGGGAAGATTGTATTATAATAAAACCCCTTAAAATGCGATTTGAAAAAGAACTAGAGAACAATGTCAATGTTAGTATAGGACTGAATGTAGTTGCAGTAATAACGTATTAAAGGTACTCTTCTTTATTTGGTTCTTATTTCTCTCCACACTAAAATACAAATTATACCACACAAGAACTTTTGCATATGTAGCTTTTTTGTTTAAATACACACTTGTCGGTACCTTACAAAATCCCAGATACATCGTTGAAGTGACACACTCTCAAACAGCCTTGAACAGAAAGTCGTCGGATATCTTTTAAGACGTTTTTCTTAAAAACGGCAGGGGGAAGGTGTCCCCCAAGTCTTTCTAAGCTAAGAATTGAAGTTTTGAAGCGCTCAATATGACATTTGCAGTACCTTTTGTCCAATTATGAACACAGCTTTTTGAATTTGATGGTATGACGTCATCGTTTATAATTATGAATATCATAGCTTGGGCAAAAAACGGCATGACTTTGGCAACACTTGTTGTAATTTTTTTTTTCGCTCCTATTCAAGGTTGAAAATACGTGTTTTTACTTGTTGCAGTTTTTCTTGAATATGAAATTTTGAGAGTTTCTTGATGATGATCAGCGAAGATGGTCTATATTTTGTGAAACAATGAAAACTTGATTGTTGTTATGAAAAGTTATCAGCTTACCAAAGTTGCTAATGTTACAAAGCTCAATTTTTTATGTGCGGCCAGTAGCAAAAGCATCGGGGCAGGAAGATGAGTCATGGCTCGGCCGTCTTCCGGTTAAACGACGGTTAACATATCTTCACACACTAACATTTCTGTCACCGCCGTATCAATTTTGCGCACATTTCCATTTTTGCCATCCTCCATTGCATGCGAAGTGCTTTTTCTTGGAAACATGTTTACTAAAGTTGACACACTGAAACGTCTGTTCGCATATTCGTCGTAACAAAATTGTCTGCACATGATTCTTCGGAACGCGTCACGGAAAGCGCGGTTCAGTACCGTGTAAATGATGGGATTCATTGCGGAGTTTGAGTAGTGGAGCCACTTTGCTGTTGTCGGCATAGGCGACACAATGCAATCTTTGCACGACACATAAACGGTGTTCATGACAATGAAAGGAGACCAACAGACAATGAATGATCCCATAACTATGGCTAGAGTCTTTGCTGCTTTAAGGTCGGCGACAAAAGCTTTCCTCAACATTCTAAAGGAATTTTGACTGGTTAATACTGGTCTTTGCTTTGTGATTTGCGTACGGAACGCAGACGAAGATGAACGACTGATGCTCGTTGTTTGGCGGGTCCCACCGTACGACGGACGCGACTTTCCGTCGTAAAATACCGGTGCATCGGCCGGATCGTCATTGCGCCCTGCAGCTTCCGTTGGCGCTTCAGAGATTTCTTGACACGCATGATAGCCGCCGCTGCCTTGGCGACGAATTTTTCCCGCTTGTTCATGCGCAACACGGAAAATTTGAACGTAGCAGAAAATCATTACTGGCAAGGGGACGAAAAAGCTGGCGGTTGCCACAACATAAGGAAAGTATTGCTCCCAACTCGGTGAGTAAAACGGAGACGCCCTGATACCAGCAACAGCCAGGGAATAGAGCCAGACAAACACGATCGCCATCTTTGCACGGGTCTTGGTTAGTTTAAATTGGTAATCGTAAGGAGATGTAATCGCGAAGTATCTGTCAATGGAGATTACAACCAGGTTCATTATGGAAGCTGTGCCAGTCACAATATCGAGACACAGCCACCAGGTGTATATTGAGCTATCTACAGGCCATCCACCTAGTTGATAAACTAACCACATCGGCATGCTGCCAAACCCTACGAGCAAATCGCTGACAGCTAGTGAGACGACAAACTGGTTGGTGACATTTCGGAGCTCCCTACAAAGGTAGAACGCCGTACACACTAGTATGTTGCCAAAAACAGTCGCTGCGATCAGAATTGCTAGCACTGTTACTGACCATAGAACCACGCTGTCAATCGGAGCCACTCGTGCAGAATTGCCGCTGTTGTTTGCTGAAGTATTTGTTGTACTAAGCACCTGTGACGCCATGGAATTACCGATTGATTACGTGACGACCAAGGGGTAAGGGAAGGGAGGAATAGGAACGAAATTATAGTGCCATCGCAGAATGCAGTAAAACATGTGGACGCTTCTCTTCAGTTGAAAACACTGGCCTTCTGGAAATCGAGCTTCTGTTGTGTAAAGCTTTCACAGAAGAATCCTTCATCTGGTGAAATGAAACAAAAGAGAATAAGTTATAAATCTTGAAAGTGTCCTTGAGTTTGGGTATTGTTCAGAAATCATATTATTACACTTCATGGCGAACTCTTGTTTTCAGAAAAAATACGTTTTTGCTACAATAGTAGTACTTCAATACTTACGCAGTAAAAAGACTATGGAGTTGTTATTTCGCACAAACTACCGAGAGTCTCGAATTGCTTCGCTCCCGTAGAAACTCAAGGAACATACTGTCTGTACAAGAACCTTTTTACTTTTGCTGTCATCGGCTGTCAAATGTTTCACATTTCTAATTACATCCGTTTTGAGAACTGCCCAAACTTTGGTTTGTGGAACGTATTTCAAGTTTTGTCGCAAATATTCTGGTTTCAAGAAATATCTTCCGATTTACTGAAATACCACAAGACAAGTTAATATTACAAAGGACATGCGCCAGTAAAAATCTGCAACATTTGAGGTTGTGTGGTTTGTGCCTAAATACACTTTAAAATAGGCGGCCAATTCCAAAAATAACGAAGCTGACAAACAAAAAGTAATTTCTTAATGTTACCGTGTATCATTCAAACGTGTAGAATCCGGCCTTACTTGTAATCGAGCTTATCTGTATTAGCGGCGTTTGCGATGCAACGGGATAAAAATTGCAGTGTTTCGCGAGTTAGAAGTCGGAGATGTGAAATCCCCGACAAGGGATTGCAGGTATTATCAGATCATATTACCCCAGTTCGGGGCCCATTTGCGATATAATGACCTGCGTTATCTAATTGTTATGCGTGCAGCAGACAATGTCGTTTGTTGACATCATTAGAAGGCAAGAAAGGTGATTGAATGAAACTTTATCACAAGGTAAATGATTCATATTGGGACACGAAGTATTTCTGACAGAGCTGTCGGATTTTGTTAAAGAAGCGACACCTGCAAGCTAAATTCTACCGTTGGTTTTTGTTTTGAGGAGCTGAGATTGTAATCTTTCGCCCTTCTCCTTAAATTAGAATTCATCGTCTTATTGCGTCTTTTCGGACTATTATTTTGTTTCCTGTCTTTTATCTGGGGGTGATAAACGATGCCGGATGAAATAGCCTGTACCTTTTCTAATCAAAATCAAAATCACTTGCACATGAAAATATCACTAGAAATTTGGAAGATAAATTGCTTGTTATCGATGGAACAAAAAGCTTTCACTGTAGACAGATGAAACAGATAATATGTTTCTACGCTAAAAATATTCTTAGTATAATAACCACGTTGAAATCAAAATGTAGATGTACTTTATTTGTGAGGTTTGACACTTTAGCCTGGGGAAAGGTGGGTTTCGTAATTAATTGGATTAGAAGGAACTAAGTCTTTAATGTAAATTCCAAAATTTTGCATTAATGCGGCTTGTGGATTGTTTCAGCAACGTAGACTTTAATATTAGTATTTGCATTTTCTACGATTTGCACTGAATAATTCGATTTTCTCTTTTTTGCCGCCGAAAAGTCATTTTGCTCTAAAATGGTAAATTCGGTACTGGAATAAACTATTTGTATAACGAAGACACAAACACACAAGAAAATGTACTTTAACAAAAACATTTAGAGAGCGTTATCTTAAAGCTTTTGTTCTCTTTTGACGAGCTTGAGTAGCGTCGGAACAACAGATCATTTTCTTTTGGATGAACAAACACTGCTGAGAAATTGAACGATTACTACAAATTTTGAAAACGCAGAACTGTTTTAAAAATGGTAAACAATGACACTTGCTTCATTCCCATTAATTGCAGATCGAAAATACGACGTTCCAAACACGAAATCAATTTTCTCAAAGATATTTTTCCTGGTTTAGTCAAATCGTCCCTCTTTGCGACTGACAGGAAAAGAGATGTTTGGCATCCTATAACTAAATATTTGAACTTACTCTAAATGATCGACTTCCAACCAATGAAATTCCCGACTGATTCCGACACGTTTTCCTGCTATGAAGTCATTTTGCTTCGATTGAATTTAGAGAGAACAAACATTTGTTATTCAAGAAAAAAGTTTCACGTATGGGGAACTGGTTGTTGTACGGAAAACAAAGTTTTAAAAACAATTTTCGACTGTGTTTAGACATAAACCATTCAAAATCAAGAAAGACACGTTTTTTTTTCTTCAAAAACTCTTTGAAATATTTTAGGTAGTGAGAAGTTAAAACACAATTGCACTTTGCAAAAGGTTCTAGCAGTAAAATCAGTTGACAATTTGAAAAAATCCGCCTCTTCTGACAGCTATTGAAATGTCCATTAGCTCTTCGCTGTTAGCGCATCGGAAAGACTTCCGAACGAGTTCTGTGTTCTTAACACAACCAGAAACTGCGTAACAGCTCATTTCTTCACTAAAAGAGTCAAACTTTTCGCTGCTAGATGAATTTAGGTGATTCAGTTTTGATTCCGTTTAAATGTTAATTCCAGTAATGTGCTCTGTAAATCTCAAGAGACTCTCGCTGACACACCGAATTTGCGCCGTGCATACTGCTTCCTTCAAAGCATTTAATTTGGTTTGTGTTCACAAGTTATCATTTAAGTTATATTTCTTTCAAACTCTTTCTTTCAAAACCTCTCCTTTCAAACAGCAGGTTTTACTTATAGATATCCATATAAAAACTGTACATGCTAAAATGTCTTCTTCTTCTTCCATTTATTTCACTCTCTATCTCTACAGATGATTTTTGTGAAAGTGCAAAGTGCTGGAGTGATTTATAAAATAATGGCAGGTATTCATGACGTGCTAGTGAATAAATTATAGTATATAATGATTGAAAGCTTTTGGTCTTCCATATGACCAACAACGTTTTGAAACAATTTCAGAACCGTTTAACTCTGAAGTTGCTTAAAATTAGTTTGCTTCAAGCTAAGTCCAAGCTCTAGATTTCCGTTGCGTGTAGAAAACTCGCCGAAGCAAGCTTAATGTTTTACCCCTTTACTTTTTTGTAATCTATGTAACTTTTTACAGGAGTGTTTTGGCTAATGGCAAAAAACTCTCCGAGCTATTTTAGCAACTTTTGTCGTGTTTTATTCCGACTACAACAAGGAAATTTCGTTGCCGATTTAAAATCAAAAGAAACCGAGTCGCAGCTGCCTTTTAAAGTTAAAGAAATCTCTTATTGTGCCAAAGTAAACTCCTTGGAAACAACTGAACTGTAATTAATACTATTGTTTGAGCAATTAAAATCAAGCACAACATCTGCTGATAGCTGCACGAGTCAAACTGGTGGATTTCAAAATCAGCAAGTTATCTTGAGAAAGAAGCGCACAGCCCCGTTTTTTTTTCTCAACGGGTTCTGTTGATTTATATTGTTTTGGAGGAACAACAAGCGTGCTGGTTTCAGTCACAAATTGCAGTAACACATCTGCTTCTTGTAAACATAAAACAAATCGAAAGATAGAGTCCTGATTACCAAGAGAATTATTCTAACATAATTTTTCAACTCCAATGTTGAAAATAATAAGACTGTTCTTCAAAATTAGCAAGATCTCCTTTATTAGATGGAATTTAGAGTTGGTAAGAGGCGGCAACATCAGGACAAAGCTACACGCTTTTTATAAGAATAAACTTGAGAAAAGAATACAAGTCAAGAACGATTTTAGGAACAAATTACATCGTAGTTCCTGCTTGACTAATTAGGGCAGTTAGTTTATGTACAGAAAAAAATTTTGAGAATAATTTGAGGCTGATTTTGCCACAAGATTTAAAGGTATTGAGGACATCGGTAAATAGTAGCTAGTTCTAATAGAAAAAAAGAAAGAGAAGCTCTATCTGAACCAGCAACGAACGGGAAACCCTAAGTGAGGTTTAGTCAGTCTCGTTTAGAAGTACAAAAGTAAGACTTAGTGGTTAGCCAACAAAGTAAGTTACTTAACCAGTTCTTGGTTTTTCCTGTACGACGTGAAGAGAACACGTCAACAAACGATTTCTCCGTTTGACCGACTCGAGTGTTTTTCAAGTGCCCCACTCAGAGGTGTTCACGGCCGGAATCGTTGCAACCGTAAAATGGACTAATTCATACGTTATGGAGTATTTTATTTGTGCATATATTGGTTTCACAATGGTACTGTTAGCTGTATTAAAAAGTCACCCGGCCGAAGAATCGTATCCAGGTAAAACAAGAACAGTTGTTTAGAAATTTAAGCTATTTCTTGATACCGTTAAATCTTTTGAGATTACCTACTTAGTGTTTTATTGAAATGGAAACTATTGCTATCGAATCCTGGAGAAAATCAATTTAGCCAAAGCGTCGGTTTATGTTTTGTTAATCGCTCCCTACAATAGTTATCTAAACTGAACAGACAAAAAGATGTGAAAAACAGTAATTTATGCCCATTCAGCGCATTCTGTTCTTTAATCCCTTCAAAGCGTAAGCCGCGCGTTTGCCTGTCTCATTATTGGTTGAATTGTTTGCTTTGAAACTTCAGAATTCAAGAGCTCTCAAAAGAATTACATGTGTATCCGGAAACTCAAGATTATTTTAGAACTATTGTCAGTAACGGATCTATTATTTAGACAGGACAACAAGATGCTTACATGACATTTGTTAATTGTTTTATTTTACAGTTTGTTTTCCAATTCGTTGAAAGGAAACATATGTTAGGCTTCGCCAAATGAGTTTAAAATATCTCCGACTAATCTATATAGTACTTAACATGCAAATAAGAGAAAGTAAAAGCTTTTTATGTATTTCAAAAACAAATGATGAAGATAGTTCTGGCAACGGCTTAAAATTGTTAATTATAAACACTTTTATCTATCAGCTAATGAAAGTAAAACAAACAGCCCCATTTTATGGTTTTCAAACTTACCCAATAAGCATGAAATTGTTCATTCTTGACCCTATTTTGAACTCAGTGGATGTTGGAGGGAAAGGGGAGGGAGTATAGGGAGTAGGGCAGCGAATTCTCTTTAACTTTCTCAATTGATATATTAAAGACCATTACAATCACAACGTTGGTGAGCTGACTAATTACAACCTAAGTGTTCTAAATCTAGCTAATGCCTAAGGTATGGCATCAGGTGACAACGCAAAGCCGCAACTTTATATTTTCCGGCAGCTTATCCGACTGTCATTGCATTTTTGCTGACTACTCATTAAATGAAGAAAACCCACAAGCTATTAAGATATAATAACCAAAAGCTGTGTTCATTTTAAGTTCAGAGTTCAGCTGAAATTTGGGACCCCCTTCCCCCTACCCCGTCATTGGTCCTTCGATGGCACTAAAAGCTGTGTTAAATTTGCCGCAGCTGTTGTTGATCGATAAAAGTGGAAAACAAATTGGAGAGTGACAACAAATCCTTTGAGAGTCGCGTAGAAATAAATAATATAACGTTAAATAGGAAAATAATTAGTTAAATTAACGATTTGGTTTAGGAAAATAAGGACAGTAAATATCTATCATTATTATTATTATTATTATTTATCTATTATTTGTATTGCTACACCGTGAAAATTGGACCGCTAGGCGTGCAGCTCGGCTGAGGCCGCTCTGATGATGATGATGATGTATTGTCAGTCCGGATATTCTTGCTAATTAGCTAGTGACTAAGTAGAAATCGAGAGTTAAAGCAATCTACAAAATCCAAACACCTTCTACTGTAAAAAAAAGTGTCATCAAAAACAGGAGGGCACAAGAACTTGAATATGAAACACTCCTATAAAAAGTGAGGTCTTCTTTTCGTCTTTTCACACATTGGGGTTCAAAATCTAAGTTAAAATTTACACTTTGCCAGGCTACGACGAACGTGTCATGTACAAGTAATTAGTTCTTCTAAAACGTTGACTTTAAATGCATCTCTTCAATACATTTTCTTGTAAAATCTGTATGAACAATGAAAAAATACACAATTAGCAAGCACGAAACAAACAAACAGTTACAAAAAAGGCCATATTGCCAGTATCTGTTTATTAAAGGTTGCTTCTCTGCAACCACCGCTGTTGTTGGTCCCACTGCACGGAAAAACTGGGGCTAGTTTGACGACAGCTGCATCAATTCCACACTGGAGGAAAAAAGAAAGAATCCACAGAGCAGATCCAAAAAGAAAGAGACATTCACCACGGCAAAGAGAATAGCACAATCCGAGTTATATTACGTCACATGCAAGACGAACGGCTAAGTAAGATGGCCTACGCAGGTAGGAAGGACATGAAGAACTTCTACAATGTCCTTAAGGCTGCCGTTCACGTTGGAACGGTTCAAAATTTCGAAATTGGGATTTTCGCAGAAAGTAAAAATACATTAAATGAGCTTCTAGTAGAAAAAATTTTTTCAATATGTTTAACACTTTGTGAGATATGACGAACGAGAATTTTTACTGGAAGTGAAATTGTATGAAGTGCGGCGTACTTTAGGAGTGAATTTCTCGAGACATGTTTTGGCTAAAACTGCGACAACGCAAGGGATCAATGCTTCCCCCATTTTTAACTTCATACCGTCAAATTAAGCAAGTTCATAAAACAATAGCTGAAAATGAAAACCGCCCTGGCGAATTTTGAAATTCCGCTCTAACCATTTTTATGATTCAATCAGGGCAGTTTTGTACGCTGCAAACATGGAGTTTTCTTCAAATACCCGTAGAATAGAAGTTGTGCTTAATCTCATAAGCAAACTAAAAATGGTTGAAAATAAAAATGACAGCCGCATTGACCTCTAGAAAAGAAATAAACAATTTGAATTATGATGCTCGCATTCGTTTATGAACCAAAATTTTAAATAATTTTCCACTATCATTTAGATAATTTTATAAGCTTTCCATTGATAGATAGGTTTGTAGGTAGTCGATGCGAGTTAACGGAGTCATGTACGGAAAATTGAAAACACCGCTCAGGGTGAACGGTAACCTTAAGGCTTTTCACGTTTCCACTTCATCTGGACCGTCCCCTCTTATCAGTGCAGATAGGAACATGATCATCTTGGACTAAAAGAAGATCCTATAGCGGTTGGCGAATTACTGTAACAGTGTCCTCAACCGTCCCTCAAACAGCAACGACGAAGCCATAGCGAGACTTCCTTTTAAAAGTCCCAGCGGATGACACACTTGCAGATGCACCAGTCAAGTCCAGTGCAAAGGGACCTAGTTCTAACTCCATCCCAGATAAAATCTACGCTTATTGTGGACCGAGACCAATCAAGTCCACTCATGGCTATTCAACTATATATGGTCTCAAGAAAAGCTGTCACAGGAGTTTATAGACGGTTCCATAGTCCACCTCTACAAGCGAAAAAGAGAACAGAAAACCACCACTGCATCTCCTCACTCTCCATCGCTGGAAGATCCTGGCCGGCATCATTTATAATCGTCTCAAAGAACAACTGGAACATGACCTGTTTTTAACCACTGAACACAGTTTTTAACCACTGAATGAGATAGTGCTGTAGTTGACAAAGGTTCACAAATAATTTGAAAACTTATGAAGGTAATTTGGAACGAAAAATGATGGAGGGCAACTTTCTTTTATCAGTGAAACATTTTTTAGTTTTATTGGGTTTTGGGGATTTTTAAAATAAATTAATTTTTGGAGTTAATCTTTAATGGACGAACGCCAGATCGCATCTGAGGAGTGCGCCTAAGGGCATTGCATGTTACGTTCAATTAACTTTTTTCTTACCATTAAATAATTGCACAATTCCTTCTCATTTCATTTTGATACTTTGGTGTTATGAACTGTTACTATAGTAACGTAGCAAGAGTTCTTATCAACCACCTTTAAACCAGTAAAACCTACTTTCCGTGAAAATTTCCAGGTTCGTTTTTTCAAATTTTGAAAAATCGATTTGAACATGATAACCTACAAAACTGCCAACTGTTAAAAAAACTTCCATAAGAATGTTTCATAGAAATTTCAATTTATGCGATTTTCCGTTCATTCTGTTTGATTCTTACAGATTTTTTTTTTCCATCAGAACAAAAATTTCTGTCCGTTCTTTACCACTGTGCCAAATTTCAGAATTTCTCACCGTTATCTTTCAGAGATACTTTAGGTTTGATCGAAATCTCAATTTTTCAAAATTGCGAGGGTACGCCCAGGCCGCGCGTGCCAAGAAACTATTTCGAGCCACCTTAATCAACCTTACAATAAGAGCGACGTTTATCAGTGGGGGAGGGGGGGGGGGAGGAGGGGGAATATTATACTGATCAAGTCCTCCATCTTCTTTGGATCTCCTACCCTAAATGTCAAATGGCCAAGGGATTTACAGAGCTGGTTCGCAGCACGGTCCCCAGTTAGAGTTCTCTGCTCTCCGATTGGTGTAAATAGCCTTCTGGTCAATCTTTTTGCCAGTTGGGATTTTAAACCCTGGTTATTTGTTTGAAACATTGCACTAAAAAGCCCTTCACGTGGAATTGGCGTTAGAAAGTATCTTTTTTAAAAGTGGACGGCGCCCCTAGTAGCAACTATTTTTCTTTGCGTTGCTTTTAGTTGTTGTACTTTAATTTGATTTTGCAAAAGCGTTTACTAAGCACTAGTTAGTATAAAACAGTAAACTGATAAAGCAAAGAAAGCTTTTCTACTGCTGATATTTACCAATAAATCCAAGAAGTGACTCCCTTACCTATTTACAAATCGGTTTCCAGCTGTAAATATTACAGTTGTTTATGTGATTAAGATTTTGCACATAATGGCGGATAGCAAATCTACACTTTCTGTTAAAACTCTAGAATGTTTCAGCTAAATGATTGAGCGGATCGCTTTATCCATCCCCCATGGTCATTCAAACGGTAAGGCGCCGTTCAGTAACTAAACTCCATGCAAAAAATTATCAAAAAAAAAATAGCCGCTGACGTCATGGCAAAAGGAACCCAAAAATTCAAATTCGCATGTTTTGGTCGCCTTTTAAAACCGTAGATCCACACAGGCGTAAGTAGACTTTTCTTGATTCTTTTGTTTTCACGTTTCATTTTAGGTAAACTCTGTTTTGACTTTTTTAAGCTTTTCTGTTAGTCCTACCGATTGTGATAAAACTCGCACATGCTAGGGCGCGCTGACAAGATGAAAGACTTGTTTAACAAAACTTGACAATACGCTACAGTTCAACAGTGTATTAAAAGCAGACTCTACTGTTTTTGTAATAATTTAATATTAACTCTCAGTAAGGAAGTGTAGAAACATTTAGGTTGTCGGGTATAAACCGGTAAAAATGACGCGAAGAAAAAGTCATCTTTTATATCGGTTTTTCGTTATACTAGTTTACTTTTAAAAAAAAACTTTTTCGTAATAGTTTGAAGCTAAAAAATGCCCAGAATTTAAGAACATGCCCAGAAATACTCGCAAACAAGGAAGGAAACAGGGCAACAGCTTTGGAGCTTTTGGCCAAAAATATTTTTTCATTGTGCAGTACAGGTAGCTTTGCTGTACATTTTCAAAATAACCTTCTTGAAAGCAGTTCTGAATCGTTTGTTCAAGCATGCGTACAAGACAGGGTTCATGGCGCTATTACCGTAATGAAGCCACTTGACCAAGGAGCCCAACTGCGGATACAATACACAGGTTTGGCGAGGGCAATACACGAAAAGCAGCAATATTACAAAAAATGGGCACCAACACAGCGTGAAAGTCCCTACAATGATACTCAGCGTTCTGGCTGCTTTCATATCTTGGCGGAACGTCTCTGCGGATCTGTCCCTGTTGCCATGGAGATCGCCGTTAGTGAACGCATAGTGCACAACCTGTACTCGTATTATACGCACTTGTGTCATCGCTACCTTAAATATAACACAGTATGCTACTATCATTATCAACAACGGTCCAAAAAAGGCTGTTATTGACACAAATAGAGAGTATCCAGGCCATTTTAAGAGCATTACCAGGGCGATAATTATCGAATATGACCATATGAACAAAATAGCCATGGTGATTCGACGTTGATTCATTATTGACTGGTACTGTAAGGGTCGGGTCACGGCGAGTAATCGATCTAGGCTAACGAACATTAGATTCATAATGGATGCTGTTCCGAAAAAGATATCCGCGCACAGCCACATGGTGTAGACCGCTGGACTTTTAAGCCTGCTTGGTTCGCCTGTGGTTTGCACTGATATCCAGGCTGGCATAGAAACGAGGCCAACAAGTATATCGCTAGTTGCGAGGCTGACGATGAAAGCGGTTGTGAAACTTCGCAGTTCTCTGGATGTGATACACGCCACACAAACCAAAACGTTTCCTAATATGGCAATTAAGGTAACAATGAGAAGGAATGTCACTGACACAGCAACTTCGATTTCCATAGCAACTGTCGATTCACTTTCTTGCGCAAGAAACTGTAATGCTTCCGTCAAATTGAAATTCAGCTAAGATTCTCAAGAATCTTGTTACTTTGATGGAAAAGGTTTTGTCGAAGTCGAAGACTTCCTTTTAGAACATCAAACTTGCTCTTGAATACCGGCTGTTTATGTGAAATTATTGACAGTAACTCAGTTATTCGACTGCCCAGTTAATGTGATAGCTTTGCTAACCCAAGCAAGCTGAGCTACAGCTACATATTGTGAGTCGGCCAAGCCTGTATTCACTCTGTCGCCGCCGGTTTCTTGTGCTGAGATTGTTCTTCATAGTTCAACCATTTTTTTATAAACCTCCCTCATTTTAACTCGTGTTTCGCGTTTCAGTAGATCTCAAACGAACAAAAGCCTTGTTCCACTTCTTTTGTTTTTCCACGTTCAGAAGTAAGTGTACAACGTGAGGTTTGTGAAGAGTGTTTCAGCTAATGCAGTTGCAGCGGTGTTTGTTGGCTATTTGCTTTCAATTGCTCCGCCTTGACGATAGAAACTACTTTTCTCCTGGGATATTTGAGACCTCACTCCGTTTGTCATCCGCTTGGAGTGAAATTCAATCTCTTTAACCGGTGCCTATAACAAACCAATCTTTTTCGTCAAGTCCATTATTTTGTTTACAGTTTAGCGTTTGAAAAATGGCAGTTTTTGGTTTGTGCCAAACCGCATTTATTTATTGTTTTTCAATTTTTGAAATTTGACAAAGATTTTAGCAACTTTTAGCTTTTTAGTATTGAAAACAGGACGTAAACGATCCCGAACAAATATTTAACAGATCGTGAAGGATAGAGCAAACTAATTTAAAGACTTTTTGACGTTAATTGAAACTTGGGTATTTACACTTGTTGAAAAACTGTAATCTGAGCCTTCTTATGAAAAGATAAAATGACATATGATTTCAGGACATGTATTACATTTCTCACCTTAATTTGCTTTTTGTCTCCAACATTACAAATATTACAACTAGGGAGCAGAAGACGATGTAGATAGGGCGAACCAGAACTCATAATTCCAAAACAGTATCCTTGTTTCCTTTATTCCGTAGAATGACCTTCTCAATTAAATTCTCTATATAGTAATGTATTGATTAAATCAGAGATCTATAGTACCAGTAAAGACGTATGCAAATGACTCCAGAACGTTTGCACTATACTCGGTAAAACTTAATTAAAAGTGTACTAAACATTTAAAGTTCATGACAAAGGCTTAAAAAAGATTGCCAAATAGGTGCCGCCACTTTTTCTAAATACGTTTGATTTTACATATAACAGTTCAGAACAAATCCCTGTTGAAATAAAACTTTGTTTTAATTACGTTTCCTTCATTATGAGTAGTGTAAAAGAAAAGTACAATTATAGTGTTGCTTCAACTTTTTTGATTATTAAAAGCCGGAATCGCCACCATCTGTCAAAATCTAATTCACCAAAAGTAAAAACAACAACAAAATACTTGGACACTGTGCTTTAAAAGATAGAAGAATAAAAATTAACAGATAGTGAATTTCAGAACGACTAAAAATTATAAATCTATTTTTTTTAAACAAAACCCCCGTTTTTCAAAATGAAAAAAAGGAAATAGTAGTTCAATTGTAGCTTGTAAGATAATTAGTTCACCTGAAAAAAATTGAAAAATAAGTTTGAACCCATTTCATCGACAACTAATTTTTAGGTTTGTTTTCTCTCGTATTTAGGAAACTCCGTTTGATCGTCATTTCCATATAGTTGCACACGAAAGCTGAACAAATGTTGATCAGTTGATGGATCAGGCCACACCAGTTCTCAATTCCTCATCGGATGCTATTTGAAAACACATCGCTAGATTTCATGTCCGTGCGTGGCTGCCATTCCACAGCGTGTTCCAAGCCAAGAACGGTTACCACCGAGAATATCTTCTCTCGAGCTGAAAACCTTGGCAAAAAATGATAATCTTACTTTTGCTAGCATTTGCATGGAGAGTGGTTGAGTGGCCTAACTCTCTCATTGACACTTAGCCATGCAGATATGCCGATAAAGTGCTGGATCTTGAGAATAGCTCACAGCTGACGAAAACATAAATACTTTATTTTTGAATTTTAAAATTGGGCGCATATACAAGACGGCTGCTTCAAGCTTATTCGAGACTTGGTGCTCGTTCAATTTTTACGAGTTTTTTGCTACCAAATTTTAGTACGTTTATGTTCCATCAACAAAACTGAAAAAGAAAAATACAACCACAAAGGCGTAACAAAACAGAATTTTAAATTTTGCATTTGATGTTTCAGGCTTAGTACAAAACTGAACAACAAAGTTACAATCTTCTAATCGAAGCTACCTCACCCATTATCAGCAACACAGGTCTCAGACTCTCAGGCAAAGTGTCTATAATGTCTGACATTGAGATACTTAAGTTAGGATTTGAGCGGGAGGGGGGGGGGGGCAATTATTCGAGTTTGGGCACCAAGTCGGCTACCAAAAGCTCACATCCAACAAGCGTGAGTGAAATACTACTCGGCCCGTAGTAGTAACCTGCTGCTCTGAGTCCCTGGAATTAGCCAATCAGGGACGAGGACAGCTGCAAACCGTATATCATGTCTTTCCAGGCCCCATCCGCGAAACAAGGCACAAAAAAATAAATGTATACATTTTGTGATTTACTCTTCAGTGTTTAAAAGGCTTCATCTTCTTTCCAGAAGTTCCTTAAAGTTGACTCTTAGTCAAAAGTACTGTTTTAAGAGCAGGCTTAATGATATACAGCTTTGCAGATGACGCCACAGGGTCAGATTTGCTGGAAAGTTCTGTTTTCGCCCTCGGTCTGAAAAGGTTTCAATTGAAACTGAAAATTTAGTGTATAAATATGCCATGATGCCTGATCGCCTGTTGACCACAGATTTAAAAAGTTTAACCCTATCTAGCCTGGGCTTTTGGAGGTCTCGCAGCCTGGGAAGGGGGGGGGGGGGGGGGGCTGATTCAACCCCCAA
>JAOBRG010233315.1:0-47547 GCA_027574985.1 Umimayanthus nakama | reverse complement strand
CTAGGTAAAGTGTGATGTAGTAGTATTGGTATTGTTTGATAGATACACACACAGATCTCCTGTGCTCAAAAACCTTTTTTTTCAAAAATAGTTCACATAACTTTGTTATCTATCTGCCTTTCCTAGCTTTTGTTTCTGCCACTTGAGGCGAAAAACACTCTAAACGTTCAACAGAACCTTTCCTCAATCCAAAGAGATCAAAAGGGTGGCGTGCCAACGTGACGTCACGTGAAAAGACTCCTCTATGAGTTAGAGAAACATCATTTGGCGACACTTCAGTTTCTGTTTTTCTTTCTCGTATGACTCTCGTACAAATATGCTCTGGATGGAAGCCGCCCAAGGCATTTTGTGTTTTTTTTTTGTCTCCTGTCTTGTTGAACCCTGTTTGTTTGGTGTCGGCGGAGGAGGAAGTAGAGCGAGTTGCCACTGGTAAAACTGGACTCCCAGCAACCAAAATGGTGATGCTCCGGTTGATTTCGTTGATGGTTTTTGACACGACATTAGACGAGGTTACCACAGGAATTAACTGGTTTCGGAAACAAGTCCGTTTTGTGCTCAGGATTTATCACATCATATAAAATGGTCGTAACATTTCTTCACAGGAACCTTGGTTTGATACAACTTGAGAACCGTAAGCAAACTCTTGCTATCACTCTTTTTCTATTTACCTGGTGAAGTGGTTTTCTCAGTTTATTTTAACTAATCGTTTGATACTCTTTGTGTTTGCAGGCAAAACGGAAGACAAAGACAATTGATAGAGGTTTGACCTCTGACCGTTGACTGGGCCATGGGAAGGAGAGTCTAAGGCAAAGTAAGGTCTTTTAATTTTAAAAATGTCGCGGCAAGTTGGGAAATAACTACAGTGCCCGTGAAGGGGACCCTCCCACTATTTTGAAAATTGTAAAGAGTTACTGAGAAAATTAAAAGTGTTTTCAACCCCCACTTTGTGTAACAACTTTCTTTCAAAGATGCAAATAATATGACAGATCTGTTTCTCATCTTCTGTTTTTGATTGGCAGAAAGGGCACAGTCTCTCCTCGGGGGTATATATGGTCGAAAGTACCATCATTTTTCTATCTTTAGTTTGTGAGAACTCGTTCTATGCTTTTTCAGGGCTATCCGGTAATTCAATTTTTTTTCGGTGCTTTTTTTCAGTATTCCAGTGATACATACAAACCCATAATATCTGACTAATTTATAGAATCGGATTTTTAGTTTCTTGCCAGTCGTATTTTACTTTCAAAACTATCATTTTTTTTAAAAATTAATTTTTTTGTTTACTTTGAGGGAAGCGTTTGCAACGTGCGAGTGAGGCAAGTGGAAATAAAACAGAAAAGATAAGACAAGAAAACTGTACAAGTAAGTATCTACATGTCATGCAATATTAGTGCTAACGAGAGGCTCATTAAGCCTTTACTCGTGGTACGAGTGGAGACTGAAGTGAGGTTGCGTTCAGTTATTTTAACCCTTGATGCACCGATGTGTATGCAAACTGTATGTAACGAGGGAAACAATAACTTGTTGAGAAACACAGCAAATAAGTCGAAAAACACACAAACTACTTCCTTCATCCGAACTCCACTCTCACAAATAAAATTGCGCGCTGAAAAAAAGGAAAAACAATTGGGGCACTGACCGCGTTGGACCGGGAACAAATCCCAAATATATATGGCATTCACTAGACCGAATCGCGACATGAAGAAAGAAAAAATAAAAATAAATCGAACCCATGGATGTTACCACGAGCAATTATCGCCCAGCTCACTTGTACGTGTTCGTTTGCCGCTAAACTACGATTTAGTTATCTACGGCAGCACCTATCTGGCCGCCTTGTAACTCAACCTTGTATAGCAACGATGATTCATTCCGGAGGTCATAGGTTCGAATTTCCCGCGGTCTGGTAATTTTTTTCTCTTTCTACGTGTGGGCCCCTTTTTTATTTCGAACATTTGTACAACACTTCATCTTACCACGTCTAAACCACACTACTTATGTGACCTGCCATGGCCATGCATAGCCAGACTGAACTAAAGATGCCTAAATCTTTCTGTTCTGACAACAAAATGTGCCGGAGTGGTGCTTTCTCTGTGACACTTTTCAGTCTGGTCATATTTTACACTGCACTGTAACATTGTGTCTTTAAAATACCAACGTCTGACTACTTCACGAAGAAGTGTTGATAACTAATCGTTCAAAACGAGTGGAGCAGCGTTGAAAGAGAGAACTAAGGCTACATCCAAACGAACAGTTAAGTTCAAGTTCTTGCGTTTGGGTGTTACGTTTACACGAAAACGATATTAACCGTGCGATTTCGTAAGCCGGGCTAGCTTGCTCATCCGTACTGGCCTGATTTCCCCAGTTCCCGGTCAAACACCTCAGAAATTAACTTTGCGACTACATGACAACCGGATCAGTCCGAGCCAAGCCGGTATTTCTCTGCCGGAATAGTGTATTTTTTCTTTTCATGTAATCAGTAACACCAGGACGGCCCCACTTACCAAACCATCAAACGGACAGAGCGGCAAACTTTCACGCCAGATCTTGGCTTGGCACCAAAGCACACTCGCGCGTCCCGGGCTGGCTCGATCTTAGACGCCTAAGCTGCTCTAAACTCCAAAATCAGCCGGTATGGTCGAATAACCGCTCGGCCCGGTGTGAACACCAAGTGGTGTTGCGTGGTAAGTCAGCTATTCATCTTTCTTTTCCTCGACATCTTTTACGATTTCATAAAGTAGCGCTCTGCGCATGGCTCCATTTATTTGTTCCGTGTGAACAGAGCGAATACATGGAACCTTGCGCCAAAGCCCTTCCGGTTGGGAACGGTTCCGTGTGAAGAAAATGTCCGCTCAAATTTTTGAGCCGGTCGGAAGTCCATTGTCGTGTCGACAACAACAACAATAACAACATTTATTTCGTATCTCAAAATTACATAAAAGTTTTTACATGGTTTTTTGTTATAAGTGAATACTGGCAATCTGAATTTAGCGAACTAATCGAGTCAGTTTGCCAGGTTACAAGTTACAACTAATGTCGGTCACATACAAAGAATAATACTCACTACACTAGGATAACTAAAAAATGAACACACAAACAAGACACACCATTCGAGAAAAGAGAAAAGTTGTGAAATAAATAGACAAAAAATATTATCAGAAAAGCATCAATAAGAGTTTAGAAGGTCAGACTTAATTGCTTCCTTGAAAGAGTGTTTCGGCATTCTTTTTTATCATCAGAAATTATGCTCCAGATTTTAGCGCCATTGAATCTTAAGTTGAATTTACCATAGTTGGTTCTAACAGATGGAAGAGAATATGTTTGTCTAGCAGCGAGTCTTGTATTATAGGCATGTATATTGCTGACTTTTTTGAATAAATCCTTAAAAGCATTTGGCAATTTGGCTGTATGGAAATCATACATAAACGGTGCCATATTGAAAAATTTTAAATCAACAAGTTTATTGACACTTAGTGCATGGAAAAGGGGGCTAGAGTGCTCCCGAAAATCAGAAAATGTTATGACCCTGTTAACAGCTCTTTTTTTTCGGCAAAATAACATGTGGTCTAAGTGTGGTTGTGTTAGTATTACCCAAATGACTAAACCATAGGTAAAAAATGGATAGATTAGAGCATATTATAACTGCTTGAGTATTTCAGTGTTTGTGAAATGGCGAAGTTTAGAGAGTACCCCTATATCCCTCTATTCATTTTCTTTGATATGTGTGAAATGTGAGTTTTCCAGCTTAAATGGGAATCAATAAAAATGTCGTGTCAGCACAAAAAGTGAATATGTTTTTTTTGAAAGAGGACGAAGCTACCTATGCTGACAAGTCAAGTGTTGTGTTGTCGTCTTTCCCTTCAAAATTGATAAATTTAACTGCATGTATAGCTGTCAGTATTTACAGAAATAGAACACTAATCTTTTTTTTTTAAATTCTGATATGCCATTACGAGGATTGCTTGTGATATAATTCGCGAATAACGCCAACTGATGTCAATGGTATTATTCGCTTTTCTCAGATTTGCACCTATTCATTACTCGGCAGTTAAGTTAAGTTTTTAAATACGGTGTTGTAAAACTGTTCCAAAAATCACTTCCGTTGTGCATGAAAGACGCGTGAACCGTAATAAAAGACTTCGAGAACCCAGGTCAAGAAAAATGCTCTTCTACTAACAGTAGACTACCTTCATCAACGTATCTCTCGTTGTTTATCTGTCAGTTTATTAAGTTTATTCGCTCTTGGTTGCTCTTGCCTCCTAAGCATGACAGTCATGACAGCGATGTACGTTTTTCCCATCATGAAGTGGATAGCCCAGTAGACCATCCAGGGTCGCCAGATTAACCGTGTAAACTTGCATAACAAAAACATTTGCATTGTTCAAACAGTCTTTTCCCCATTCCTTTTCTGACTACAGAATAGTACCTTAGATAATTTCAAACGCGTGTATTAAAGGGCTATGGCTTCAGTTTTGGCCTCATTCGGTCCTTATTTAAAGCTCAGATGTGCATTTAGGTTCTCAGTGAGGAAAGTCTGCAGCCCACTCTACTAATAGTCCTTTTAACTGAGTTGTTTTTGCCAGTAAATGTTTAAAATAAGATGGTTTTAATGTTCCGTGGGCGCATCAGATAAAAGCCGCGCACTTCAACTGTGTTAATCCCGTGTCAAGTTTTGACACTTTAGTTCAGGAATATATCAACAACTCGATATTTTTGTTTCCGGTGGTCAATGGAGGCACTCGATCTTTGTTTCTTTGATTGTGGCTATTTTCTTACAAGGTCACAGGTCAAGTGTAAGCCGAAACGTTAAGTTCCGTTGGCAAGCTGAACTGGATCAAAGTTGTAAACGTCATCTCTTATAGTAGCCATCCATAAATCCTCAATTAATTCCGCTCACTTTAAAAAACTTAGAAAAAGTACATTGAAAGTCTTTAAAAGTGCGGTTACGGTGTACCGTAATTGCAGAACTATCTTAAGAGCTAGACATCACGTGTGTCTGGTTGAAGTCACGTCAAAGTGCAATTGTTTTCTTTGTAAAAGTGTAATCTCGTTGCTGCACGTGTCGAAACACAGGAAACACTGTCGGTAAAAAACAAGAAAGGCCCGATGTTTAGTGATAGGGACTCGGCTCTAACAAGCACGCTGTCATTTGACGATTGTAGTCCGTATAGAGTAACTATAACTGTCAGCGTGACCGCTTTTCCTTCAACTTTATTTAGCTCTTCACCTCAAGTCTGAATCTGGACTCCAAAACAGTAGGTACTTTATCGTGTTAGTAAGAGTAGTGTTGCTAAACAGTTCCCTAGATATGGTAGGTTTACCGCGGCGCACAAATCATAGCTATACATGAGCCCTATTCCGGCGAGAACATTTGGCCCGCGAAAATTTAATTAGTGAACGAAGTCAACTGCTAGCGGCACATGCAAATGATCATGATGGACAGTTTGTTTCACCATTAAACGAGAATCTCAACGAAACCAAGGCTAGTACATTTCAATGTTCCACAGGTTCTATTTGAACGTTTGTCAACAGATTCCGTGATCGGACAGCAGGGATTCCCACGTAAGCATGTATGCATGATATCAAGGCGCGGTGCTTCCTACATTTGATAAATCTTTGTGGTTAAGTGGGATAATTAAGTCGATGTGCAATCTCATTTTTAAAAGCACTCATTATAGCAAATTAAAAGGAGAAAATTCGGTGTGAAAACCTGTCTTTTTGGTACTGATGCAGATGCGGTGACGCTTTGACACAGTAACAAAATATATGTATGATGTATGTAACGTTACGCTTGTTCAGAATTCGCGTCCACCATTATCTTTGGCATTAAGAGATGTTCTAGAGTGAGTACAAGGCAAAAAAATGAACTACGAGATTTCAAATCTCAAGTTGCTTTGAGAGTTTACTCCGTTTACAAGGAGAAGCGACAGATTCCTCTAGTGTAGTTACAGCTGACATGCATCATGGACAAAAATGGTATTTGATTGACGCGAGGGTATTATATTTATTTGTTTAATACTTGAGTTATTTGTAGTTGTAATGACATGAACGACATCCAGGTGTGTGTGTGTCTCACACACATCCTATTTATTGGACTACAAGTTTGTTTTCACTCTTTGTTCCTTTTTTACCTTCAGTTTTCTTATACATGATGAACTTCAGTGCAAAGAAAGGCTTTTTTCGAGTTTACATTGAACTTATTTAAAAACGCTTTTTCTGGTGCTGAGGCTTTAAGAAAGAACTCTAAAAAACAAAAACATGACTTTCATACATACCTTAACTGTTTAGCAAAAACTCGTAAAAAGGCAGGACAAACAGTTTTTTAAAAAAATGCTGCTATTATATTTGGTTTGACCACTTAACTACATGATCATCTCAATTTTTATTTAAATCATAGAATATACTGTAAAGTTGTACCAATACAGCATCATAGCCTGAACATTGACTCCTAACTGTATGTCTAGTTTCATGTACCAAAATTTTCCCTGTCTTCATACTGTACCAATGCAGTTTATCCCGTTGTTTGTACCAATGCAGTGTACATGTGTAGATATACCCATACCTTAATTATGCCAAGACAGTGTGCCTACGCAATTGTACCCAAACACTGTACCTGTCTTACTGTACGCATATAATGTACCTGTGTTATTGTAACTATACATTTTACCTGTGTAACTGTACTCTACAATTTACCTGAGTTATTGTTCCCAGACAGTGTACCTGTGTTATTGTTCCCATGCAGTGTACCTGTGTTATTGAACCCAAACACTGTACCTGTTATTATGTCCATACAGTGTCAACACTGTACCTGTGTTATTATACCCAGACAGTGTACCTGTGTTATTGAACCCAAAAATTGCGCCTGTGTTATTATATCCATACAGTGTCCCTGTGTTATTATACCCAGACAGTGTACCTGTGTTATTGTTCCCCTGCAGTGTACCTGTGTTATTAAACCCAGACAGTGTCCCTGTGTTATTATACCCAGACAGTGTCCCTGTGTTATTATACCCAGACAGTGTACCTGTGTTATTATACCCAGACAGTGTACCTGTGTTATTGAACCCATACAGTGTCCCTGTGTTATTAAACCCAGACAGTGTACCTGTGTTATTATACCCAGACAGTGTACCTGTGTTATTATACCCAGACAGTGTACCTGTGTTATTATAACCAGTCAGTGTACCTGTGTTATTAAACCCAGACAGTGTCCCTGTGTTATTGTACCCAGACAGTGTAACTGTGTTATTATACCCAGACAGTGTACCTATGTTATTGAATCCAAAAACTGTGCCTGTGTTATTATATCGATACAGTGTCCCTGTGTTATTATACCCAGACAGTGTACCTGTGTTATTATACCCATACAGTGTCCCTGTGTTATTAAACCCAGACAGTGTACCTGTGTTATTGTTCCCAGACAGTGTACTTGTGTTATTGTTCCCAGACAGTGTACCTGTGTTATTGAGCTCAAACACTATACCTGTGTTATTATGTCCATATAGTGTCCCTGTGTTATTATACCTAGACAGTGTACCCGTGTTATTGTTCCCATGCAGTGTACCTGTGTTACTGTACCCAAACACTGCACCTGTGTCATTGCACCCAAACAATGTACCTGCTTTATTATACCCATACACTGTACCTGAGTTACTATGCCCATACACTGTACCTGTGTTATTATATTTATACAATTTACCGTGTTATTATACCAAAACAGAGTACCAGTGTAAAATTTATCCATGCAGTGTACCTTGGTTATTGTATAATTGCAAAGTACCTGTTTGCACCAATGCAGTATACTTCCTTGTTTGTACCAATGCAGTGTACCTGGGTGTTTGTACCAATGCAGTGTACTTGTGTTAATGTACCCATACCTAATTATTGTACCCAAACAGTGTGCCTGTGTAATTGTACCCATACACTGTACCTAATTTATTGTGCCAAAACAGTGTACCTGTGTAATTTTACCATTGCAGTGTACTTGTGTTTTTGTACCAAGACAGTGTAACTGTGTTTTTTACCCAGGCACTGTACCTGTTGTTGCATCCATACAATAAACCTTTGTTATTTACGAGTCTACCTTTTGTACCCTACATGTTGTACTCATGTAGTGTACTGGTGTGATTGTCCCCATAAAGTGTACCTGTGTTACTGTTATAATATCTTGTCCAGTGTGGTTGTTCCCATGAAGTGCACCAGTGTGATTATTCCAAAAAAGTGTACTGGCATGATTGTTCCCATAAGGTGTACTAGTTTAGACATACAATTATTTACATAGACATACAATTATTTTCATAAAATGGAATGGGCACCTGACTAGATTAGCTTCTATATAGTTATTTCAGGTGTCCATCCACTATAATTCTGTCCTACCTATCTCATATTATTTAAACTTATTATTTGAGATTGTGGAAATACAAATGATTGTAGTGTGATTATTCCAATAAGGTGTACTGCATGATTGTTCCCATTAGGTATATTGGTGTTATAGTTCCTGTAAGGTGTACCTGTGTCATTTTCGATAAGGTGTACTGTTGTGGTTGTTCGTTAAGGTGTACTGGTGTGATTGTTCCGATAAAGTGAACTTGTGTGATTTCCCATATGGTGTAGCAGTGTTATTGTTCCCATAAGATGTACCAGTGTGATTGTTTCCATAAGGTGTACTAGTGTGATTGTTCCCATAAGGTTTACTAGTGTGATTGTTCCCATAAAGTGTACATGTGTGATTGGTCCCATAAGGTGTACTTGTGTGATTGTTCCTATAAAGTTTACTGGTTTGATTGTTCCCATAAGCTGTATTAGTGTGATTGTTTCCATAAGGTTTACTAGTGTGCTTGTTCCCATAAGATGTACTAGTGTGATTGTTCCCATAAGGTGTACTAATGTGATTGTTTCCATAAGGTGTACTAGAGTGATTGTTCCCATAAGGTTTACTAGTGTGATCGTTCTAATAAGATGTAAAAGTGTGATTGTTCCCATAAGGTGTATTAGTGCGATTGTTTCCATAAGGTGTACTAGTGTGATTGTTCCCATAAAGTGTACATGTGTGATTAGTCCCATAAGGTGTACTTGTGTGATTGTTCCTATAAAGTTTACTGGTTTGATTGTTCCCATAAGCTGTATTAGTGTGATTGTTTCCATAAGGTTTACTAGTGTGCTTGTTCCCATAAGATGTACTAGTGTGATTGTTCCCATAAGGTGTACTAATGTGATTGTTTCCATAAGGTGTACTAGAGTGATTGTTCCCATAAGGTTTACTAGTGTGATCGTTCTAATAAGATGTACAAGTGTGATTGTTCCCATAAGGTGTATTAGTGCGATTGTTTCCATAAGGTGTACTAGTGTAATTGTTCCCATAAGGTTTACTAAAGTGATTGTTCCCATAAGATGTACCGTTGTGATATTCCCATAAAGTGTACTAGTGTGATTTTTCCCATAAGATGTACCGTTGTGATTGTTCCCATAAGGTGTAGTGGTGTGATTGTCCACATAAGATGTACCGTTGTGATCGTTCCCATAGGGTTTACTAGTGTGATTGTTCACATAAGATGTACCGTTGTGATCGTTCCCACAGGGTGTACTTGTGTGATTGTTCCCATGAAATGTACCGTTGTGATTGTTCCGGTAAGGTGTATTAGTGTGATTGTTCCCGTAAGGTGTACTAGTGTGATTGTTCCCATAAGTTGTGCTGGTGTGATTGTGCCTTTAGGTATACTGTTGTGATTGTTCCCATAATGTGTACTTGTGTGATTGTTTTCCATGAAATGTACCGTTGTGATTGTTCCCATAAGGTGTACTAGTGTGATTGTTCCCATAAGATGTACTAGTGTGATTGTTCCCATAAGTTGTGCTGGTGTGATTGTTCCTTTAGGTGTACTGTTGTGATTGTTCCCATAAGATTATCCGTTGTGATTGTTCCCATAATGTGTATTTGTGTGATTGTTTTCCATGAAATGTACCGTTGTGATTGTTCCCATAAGGTGTACTTGTGTGATTGTTCCCATAAGATGTACTTGTGTGATTGTTCCAATAAGATGTGCTGGTGTGATTGTTCCTTTAGGTGTACTATTGTGATTGTTCCCATAAGGTGTAGCAGTGTGATTGTTCCCATAAGATGTACTAATGTGATTGTTCCCATGATGTGTGCTAGTGTGATTGTTCCCATAATGTGTGCTAGTGTGATTGTTCCCATAATGTGTGCTGGTGTGATTGTTCCTTTAGGTGTACTGGTGTGATTGTTTCCATAAGATTATCCGTTGTGATTGTTCCCATAATGTGTACTTGTGTGATTGTTTTCCATGAAATGTATCGTTGTGATTGTTCCGGTAAGTGTACTAGTGTGATTGTTCCCGTAAGGTGTACTTGTGTGATTGTTCCCATAAGATGTACTTGTGTGATTGTTCCCATGAAATGTACCGTTGTGATTGTTCCGGTAAGGTGTACTAGTGTGATTGTTCCCATAACATCCGTTGTGATTGTTTCCATAATGTGTACTTGTGTGAATGTTTTCCATGAAATGTACCGTTGTGATTGTTCCCATTAGGTGTACTAGTGTGATTGTTCCCATAAGGTGTACTTGTGTGATTGTTCCCATAAGATGTACTTGTGTGATTGTTCCCATAAGGTGTACTTGTGTGATTGTTCCCATAAGATGTACTAGTGTGATTGTTCCCATAAGTTGTGCTGGTGTGATTGTTCCTTTAGGTGTACCGTTGTGATCGTTCCCATAATGTGTACTAGTGTGATTGTTTCCATGAAATGTACCGTTGTGATCGTTCCCATAAGGTGTACTAGTGTGATTGTTCCCATAAGATGTACTAGTGTGATTGTTCACATAGGTTGTGCTGGTGTGATTGTTCCTTTAGGTGTACCGTTGTGATCGTTCCCATAATGTGTACTAGTGTGATTGTTTCCATGAAATGTACCGTTGTGATTGTTCACACAAGGTGTACTAGTGCGATTGTTCCCATAAGATGTGCTGGTGTGATTGTTCCCATAAGGTGTACTTGTGTGATTGTTCCCATAAGGTGTACTTGTGTGATTGTTCGCATAAGGTGTATTAGTGTGATTGTTCCCATAAAATGTACCGTTGTGATTGTTTCCATAAGATTTACCAGTGTGATTATTCCCATAAGATGTACCGTTGTGATTGTTCCGATAAGGTGTACTAGTGTGATTGTTCCCATAATGTGTGCTAGTGTGATTGTTCCCATAAGGTGTACTTGTGTGATTGTTCCCATAAGATGTACCAATGTGGTTGTTCCCATAAGGTGTACTAGTGGAATTTTTCCCATAAGATATGCTGGTATGATTGTTCCATTAGGTGTACTGTTGTGATGATTCCCATAAGATGTACCGTTGTGATTGTTCCCATATGGTGAACTAATGTGATTGTTCCCATAAGATGTACTTGTGTGATTGTTCCGATAAGATGAACCGTTGTGGTATTCCCATAAGGTGTACTTGTGTGATTGTTCACATGAAATGTACCGTTGTGATTGTTCCCGTAAAGTGTACTTATGTGATTGTTCCCATAAGATGTACTATTGTGATTGTTCCCATAAGGTGTAGCAGTGTGATTGTTCCCATAAAATGTACTAGTGTGATTGTTCCCATAAGATGTGCTGGTGTGATTATTCCTTTAGGTGTACTATTGTGATTGTTCCCATAAGATGTACCGTTGTGATTGTTCCCATAAGGTATACTTGTGTGATTGCTTTCCATGAGATGTACCGTTGTGATTGTTCCCATAAGGTGTACTAGTGTGATTGTTCCCATAAGATGTACTTGTGTGATTGTTCCAATAAGATGTGCTGGTGTGATTGTTCCTTTAGGTGTACTATTGTGATTGTTTCCATAAGATGTACCGTTGTGATTGTTCCCATAAGGTGTACTTGTGTGATTGCTTTCCGTGAAATGTACCGTTGTGATTGTTCCCATAAGGTGTACTTGTGTGATTGTTCCCATAAGATGTACTTGTGTGATTGTTCCAATAAGATGTGCTGGTGTGATTGTTTCTTTAGGTGTACTGTTGTGATTGTTCCCATAAAATGTACTGTTGTGATTGTTTCCATAAGATGTACCAGTGTGATTATTCCCATAAGATGTACCGTTGTGATTGTTCCCATAATGTGTGCTAGTGTGATTGTTCCCCTAAGGTGTACTTGTGTGATTGTTCCCATAAGGTGTACTAATGTGATTGTTTCCATAAGGGGTACTTGTGTGATTGTTCCCATAAGGTGTACTAATGTTGTTGTTCCCATAATGTGTGCTAGTTTGATTGTTCCCATGATGTGTGCTAGTGTGATTGTTCCCATAATGTGTGCTAGTGTGATTGTTCCCATGTGTGCTAGTGTGATTGTTCCCAGAGGGTGTACTTGTGTGATTGTTCCCATAAGGTGTACTAATGTGGTTGTTCCCATAAGGTGTACTAGTGGAATTATTCCCAAAAGATGTGTTGGTGTGATTGTTCTATTAGGTGTACTGTTATGATTGTTCCCATAAGATGTACCAGTGTGATTGTTCCATTAGCTGTACTGTTGTGATTGTTCCCATCAATCGTACCGTTGTGATTGTTCCCATAAGGTTTACTAGTGTGATTGTTCCCATAAGATGTACTTGTGTGATTGTTCCCATTAGGTGTAGTGGTGTGATTGTTCCCATTAGGTATACGGGTGTGATTGTTCCCATAAAGTGTACCTGTGTTATTGTTCAAATAAGGTGTAGCTGTGTTATTGTTCCAGTAAGGTGTCCGGTATGCCTTTTTCTATAAGGTGTACCTGTGTTTTTTTTCATAATAATTGTACTTGTACTCTAGGATGTGCAGGTGTGATTATCACCATAAGGAGTACCTGTGTTATTGTTCCAATAAGTTGTAACTGTGTGATTTTTCCAATAAGTTGTAACTGTGTGATTTTTCCAATAAGGTGTCCGGTATGCTTTTTCTCATAAGTTGTCCAGTGTGATTGTCCCCATAGAGTGTACCGGTGTGTTTCTATAAGATGTCTGGTGTGATCGTGAATGTTGTTGAGTGATGTTTTGAGATTTGGTTAGCGTTTGATTGACTCGAACGTCGCATCCAAAGATGACTACTGTTTGAATTTATATAGTTATAGCTAATCTATAAAACGAGGGCCAACGGTTCAGCGATAGTCCACCAGAGAAATTCTAGAAATTCCTTCTAAAATGTTGTAGTCTGTAGAAATATAGCAACAGGTGTGTTAAAAACTGCTTAAAGCTAAAGGAGGCAAATGTTTTGTAATAATCTGACTGAGATGTTTGATATACTGAACATACACCATCGCTAGCAGAGTATACAAAAAAGTATTAAGATGTTGCTGATTACGTGTTGTTCAAATAGAACTTAGGAACGTAACTAGAAAAATCGTAGCTGGACAGTTTGTCCGATCCAGGTTATTTCATTGTCGCGTTGCCCAAGAATGACTACGTAATTTGCAAAATCGCCCCGTTTATGAAAAACTTAAAAAGTCGGAAGACAATATATCTAAGCTCTGTGTGTCTGTCTTTGTCTGTCTAAGTATACCTCTTGTAAGAAACGATGTTGTCAAACGATTGTCAAAAGATAGCTTTTTCCGATTTACTTAGTCCACCCCCCTCCCCCCAAAACAGTGTAATGTTTGCAAAGTACAGCCGGAACAGTTGGCAGGGGACAAATTGATGTTTTTAAACATGATAATGCAAAAACTAAGTAAATTTTTGAAATTGAAATTAGGCAGGCTTTACAAAGGACTTGTAAGCGCAGGGGCTCGGTTTATTTGCGGCATTTTTGTCAGCCTGGGAGTGCCACGACTGTTAGGATCTGTCTACATGAATCCGGGTTGGCTGCCATCCTGGGTCAGGTCACTAGCCTGGTCAACCCTTCTCCAGTCAAACGCCTTGAACTGTTTACATGAACCCGTTGTCTGATGCGGCGGGGCCGTTCACATGAACCCGGGTTGGCTGCCATCCCGGGTCAGGTCGCCAGCCCAGGTCAACTTTTCTCCAGTCAAATGCCTGTAACTATTTACATGTGACCCGGATCTACCCTTCTTGCCGGGTAACCCGTTTGGAGACTTGGGTTGACCCGCCTCAGCGGGTTGACAAGATGTGAGATTCATACATATGATCATGTAAAAACGAGTTCGACCGACCCGGATAAATCCTAATGATTCTATATTTTCTCAAAAATTAACAAAAAGTTTTCGAAACTTGGACTACTCTTTGTTAAAACAAATGAAGCAATTATTAAGGGTTCCTCGAGATAATAAAACAAGTAAATTAAAGATCAGAATCATGCAAACATTGAATGAACTGAATCCGCCTCGCATGACAGCCAACCCGGGTCTGGTGATAAGGCTTCTGATAGAAGGCAACCCGGGTCCATAAAAACGTAATCTTTTAAAAACCCGGGTTGATGTACAATCGTTAGCTGCCAGTCAACCCAGGTTCATGTAAACGCCCCTAAGATTGCCTTTGTGAGATACAAGTGACAGCTATTTCTTTTAGTTTAACATAATTTTAAATTTTGATAGATAACATGGTCTGTTGTTCCAGCAAGTTGTTTGATAGCTGAAAAACATTCGGGGCGCGTGCCGTGTTTGTATTTTTCCCTGCGAGTTCCAGGAGCACTTGGACTCGCTGATGTGCGTGAACTCACAAGATTTGCATTTCACTTTGTACACAATTCCTTTCTTCTGCCAGTTCGGTTGGGGTGTTCTTTAGGTTTCTTAAAAATATATGTCCTAGAGTTTGAATGCTGCTTTTACGTTAGCTTTTTTAATGTTTTTTTTTACTTCATCAGATACGCTTTTAATATAAGGTATGGTGGCAAAAACGGACTGATTTCTTTGGGTGGTGTCTTTCTTTGTCCGGTCGGTCTGCATCGGGTCTTTTTTCACAGGTGTTCTTGATAAACTGTGGTGTGCATCCGTTTATTTGAAGATCTCTTTTGACCCTTTCTTTTTGAATTAAGATCGGTTACAAACCCTTTTTGCTCAAAATGGTATTTACCACCCATTTTGAAAAAGCTTTTTTGTTTTTGAATATCTAAAAGCAATGATAAGTATACATAAGGGCCTTTTACTCAGGATAATGGCTTCAGCTGAAAAAGATGCGGCAATCAATTCAAGTCCAGTTTGATTTTACACTACAAAATATGTAATTTATACAAGTATATTAGATTGCAACTTCCGAAGTGGTGTCAGCACAGCAAGCACTGCAAGTCCAGTTTGTTTATACACTACAATATCTAAAACCTATATAAGTGCAAACAGATTGCATTGTCCAAATCAGTGATGTAAGATAATAGTAATTATCTTATTGTTTATCCGCTTTCCTCAGGCTATACGGTGTCAGCTTTAAAAAGTATAGACGCATAAACTGGTTGCCTAGTAATTGGTTTTCGGTTGTATGATTCTTCAATATACCTGTTCGTTCTTGAATGCATGTAACTACTTGCATCCGGAGCAGTCTTTTCTTACACCAGACTACAATGTTTTAATATTGACATAAAAAGCATATATACGCTTTTTTTTATAAAAAGAACAATTTATAAGAAAATCGAGGCTCGAATTTGGCCAAAATTTAAGAACAACGTTAGAACAATCCATGCTGGGATTTAGAATCAAAAGTACAAATTTACTTTTCCTAATGAAATTTTATTTTTTTCCCTCCAACTCGTATGCACCGAGCGTTGAAATACTCCGAATATTGAGATCGATCGAATTTTCAATGCGGTTTTTTCAGCTTGATATTCCGAAGTTAGGTGTATTTGGAATATTTTAGAAGTTCTTTCTTACTGTTGTTGATCTTATGAGTAATGTTAAGTATAGGAAGCTGAAACTTCCTAAAACGTTGAGAACAACGAGGCTCGGCCAAAGTTTACTGGTTCTTATAAAAAAGCGTGTAGTTTATTGGCTTTGTCAAAACTACACAACCTCATGGTTTTTTTTAGTTTACCCTTAGTTTTTTCTTTTTGAACAGGTGTTCAGGGAGTCGGTACAACTTGCAGTTGCAGTAAGTCTGCACATGCAGAACAGCTTCATCGAAATACTTAGGTCTACGCCTTCATTTCATTCGGGAACATGTTAATTCGGCTGTTAGCTGAAGTATCTCAGAGTATATTAGAAAATAATTTGATTAATCAAAACTGGATTACGATGGCTAGACTTTATGAAAGCGACTTTAGAACTTCAAAACAGCTTGTAGGAGTAAATTGATCGTTTGGGGGCTTGCTGTGAAAAATTATGCACATGCGTTGGCTATAAGAATCAGGGGTGTTCTCGCATTTTGTTCGATTTGGATTCCCCTTGAAGAAAGAAAGCCCATGAATTGTTCCTTTTTGAAAATGTTGCTATTTTGATATACTTGGAACTTTTCCGTTACATGTAGGCAGCAGATTCAGTGTTATTCCGAGTAAACACGGTGACACTGTCCGAAAGCAATAAACCCTTTCATCAACGACAACAACTGTGAAACCAACGTGTGATCACCATTGGAAGTAGGACGAGTTGAAAAGGAAGCTAGTACAAAGAAGGCATTTCTATTTTGCTAAACAAAAGCGATTTTGTGAAACATTTTCTTGCTTGTAGGGAAATGTCGAGTCTGTGAGTTTATAAGTTATTGAATATAAGACGACAACAGGTTAGCTGATGGGAAACAAGTTTTTCACAGGCAATCAGACCTCACAAAACATAGATTAAAAAGCACATTTCTAAAACATAAATTTTGTCAAACATTTTAGCACGATGTACACTTACAAAACTATGTTTCCATCCATGGATCTTGAAACTGGGTTCGGACACGCCCAAGAGTTACTCTCGAACGCTTTTCTGTTGAAACAAGTTTTTTTAAATACTGCGTTCCTAGAACGAAACATAATGTCTTAACTCACCTTCTGTTACTTAACATAACAGAACAGACGTTGAGCTAGTTTAGATTACTTCGTTAGGAATTTTATCTTTTTGGTATTTGGAAACTGATCGCTAAAACCGAGATGTTGCTACGTATGTTTGGAGCTGGCGATAAGTGCGTGCGGAGATGTATTACCGACATTATCATTATAAATTAAAGTGTATTTTGATGACTTTCTTTTGTTATCAAGATTACTAGTGTTAGTTACTCAAGTGTTCATTCATGCGTTTATTCCTCCATAATACTGCAAACTGTTATTACACTTTTAAAAAAATAGGGCATGCATAACTTGTGATCTGAATGGCTATTGGTGATAAAAGAAGTTCATGTAACAAAGGAAGCCGTGTAAAACGATGGCTGTGTTTATAGTCCCTATAGACTGTGATGCCGCAAGCATTTCAAGCGTTGCAAAGAACTCCTCGTGCTCACAACTCCTGGGATGTTTGTCTCGCAGCCGTTTTACAAAGCTTAGTTTTAAGTACAGGTTAAGAATACAAGTGTATTACGCACCAAACATTCGTGGATATTTTCGTAATTGTTACTTTTGTGTTGTACTTGCAAGTATCGATAACCATTAACGTCTAAAGTACTTGAAGTTTTCCCGACATTTTGCTTTGAAAACCCAAAAATCGACAAACGTTAAGCTGTCATAGAAGTACGTAATTCCACACTCAAACCTCTGTTGATTGAAAAGCTCATTTTTAAATTACTGCCACATAAGTACAAGCTTGAAAGGTTATCGAAAACATTGATACACGTCTAGCTAGCTCGAGGCTATTCTTGGCAAGAGGAATGCTTAATGATGTTTGAAAGCCCATCTTATGTACTGATACTGTCAAAGTTTTATTTATGCCAAATGTTTATCTTTTGTTGTTGAGAGAGAATCGAAGCTTTGTTTTGGCACATGTGACTCCTTGGACGGATTAGCAAAGTGGTGTTGTGAGCTGAATTGCTAGTTCCAAGATACTAAGTAACACATTTCACCAACGCCTGCCACTTTTTAGAGATACTAGTTATATTACAAAGATAAAGATCATTTTTTGTGTAGACGTTTAAACCGAAGCCATTATATGGTAACTTGAAATCTTTCTGAGCAGTTTCTTTTTTCGAAAAATGGATTTCTTGATTAACTTTTTTTTGTTTGTTTTTCTTAAGTTGTTGCTTCAGTTTATAAGAGCGTGCCAGGGGTATGAACAACTGGTCCAGATGATGGTGATGTGAAATTATGTATTGAACTGGTTTAAAACCCCTTCCCCAGTCTTGTAACATTTGCAAATTGCTTTTACTAGTAAAACGAGATGATTCCTAAACGCTACTACTATTAGGAATAGGAACGAAATCTCAACAACGAACGGTTTCAACGGTTTATTTTACATTTTTTTTTACAGAATCAAAGAAACTTGATATTAAATAGAGCGGATGTTGCAGGATTTTCAACCCTGTTGGGTTCATCACGCAATCCTGAAACCCATTGCAATTTAGCTCATAGTAGTGCATGGAGGATACTTAAAACAGATCTGGATTCAGAGTAACACACAGTTTATAGTAAATAAGAAGCAAAAAATAGAGTTCTTGCACAAGAAAGCTTATTCATTAAATAAGAAAGAGATTATGTTCTGGCCACATAAGACCATGCAATCAATGAATCATAATTAAGAAGTTTGTATTTTTTTTCTTAAGATCTTTATGGTGAAGCTGCTTTTGATTTTCACAAAAATGGCTATATTTTTAGTTTTTGCGTTGTAGAAAAAATGTTTTTGCTTGTTTTGGTACGTGTATCGTTGCTAGATGTCAAGCTAATGTCGTGGAAATTTTTTTTAAAAAATTCAGGAAGTTGGTTTGAGTTGTGTTGATGATGCTGATTTGCCGGAGAGCTGAAGTTGAGTTATTTCAGAAGTGCTCAATATTTAAGCGTCATACGTCCCGAACGCGTAATTGTTTAAAGAGCATGTTTCTATAAGACATGAATAGGCAAGGTCTTGGTATGTTGGTGCGACGGCAAGGTCTTGGTTTGTTGGCACTACCTCCGAAATGTGCGAACAAATGAAATTACATTAAACACTTTTTAGAGTGTCCAGATTAAGATACTGTCTGTCTTTTTGTATTATCCCAATTGACCTTACAACTTTGCTACTAATTGAGTCAGTTCGAAGCCGTTCCATGTAAGACTTTCGTCTTAAATTAAACCAAGGAACTTTGTAGGTGCTACTATTTCGTTTGGTTTTATCAATCTTTGAGTTATAAGTTTGTTCAGCTAATGAGCTAATGCTGTTCTTGTTATTCGTAAGCCTTTGTCTGGAACAAATGATGAAGAAGTTACTAACCCTCAAGTTTATTTTAAACTTGCAGGAAGAAGTAAATCCTACTGAAACGCAAAACTCAAAGCCACACTACGCCAGTTTGTGAGAAGTGTGTCAATTCTTCATTTTTTAAAAAAGCAAAAGAGTTAAAAAAGAAAAACACTTCCACTCTCCGAGATGTGTTTTTTTCATAAATAGTTCAAGACGAATCTACTGAAGGTCTTCAGTTTGGACACCAAACCTTCGTACTCAATAAGAGATAAAAAATACAACTTTATTTTTGGGAATATGGTTTTTGACTTGTTATCTGCATCGTTCAATAACAAGAATTGTTAAATTCCATTTCGGCAAAATTATTTCGTGCGGTTGATGTCGTTATAAGTATTATCCTGGTTGGTCAGTACCTGTTTGGGTGCTAGTACTCTGCCTAACATGTTTATCTAGTCCGTTTTTATGTAGTTTCCTGACAGTACCATTTGGTTATATACAATCCAGAGATGTGGAACCTTTTAGTACAAGTTTGTTTGCAACAACAACAATATCTTCCTTTACAAACGGCGACTTGTCTTTAAACTAAACCTAAGAGAACTATAATTCTCCTTAAAACGTTAATTGCAGAAGTTACAATACGTGTGATTCTATTTTGGCTTATGGAGCTCTCATGCTTGGACGGTTAATATATATGAAAGATTGGCAGGACCAATGCAACGTTACCTTATTAAACGGACTGAGTAGCCAATCAAGATAGTATTTAATACTAATAAAGAACTCATCTGTTTGCCTAAATGTTCTACAAATATTTTTTGAAATATTTGTATTAAAGTGTTTTGTGGTAGAATGAGACGAGATATGGCGATTATTAAAACGAAGTCTAAACCTTAGCCGATGTTCATCTTTTGTTCAAAGGTGTTTGGAACAATAGTTAGACGATGGTTAAGATTTAAACTTTGTTCAAACAACCGGCCCTCAGTCTTCGTTCTAAAGTTTGGTGAAACATTGAAAGAATACTGCTGGATTTAGAGATCAACGGTCATGTAATACTACAATACGAAGACGAAAAAAGAGTTCCAGTTAGTGTTCATCTGCGATTTTATTGTTTCTAAACATGCACTGAGCCAGGACCTAAGAGAAATATTCATCAACTAGAAATGAGACTCAAATTGCTTAAATTTGTTTCACCATCCAACAAATTAAGAAGCGATGCTGAGTATAGTAAACGAGGCGCTGCATTGACTTAGCTTCAGGTGAAGCAAATTAAGAGAAGGTTTTTGCCAGGTAGAAATTCCAAAATAAGAAAGTAATTGCTGTTTTCTTACCGAAAGTATTTTTTCCAATAGAACGAAAGTCACGTTTACCAGTTGTAAAGGTAAGTTTTTTGTAAAGCCAAAATTAAAGAAGAAATGTTTCAGTAAGCCGTTGCGTGGGCTCTTCATCTGCTACCGTAAAACTTGAAGTTTCGGTTTCAATCTTGCAAGATGAGGTGGCTTTGTGCCATGAATGCTTTATAATACTAACCTGAGCTTTAGGAACAATCCAAACAGTTACTAAACCTTTGTTTCTGCGGCGTGGCAAAAACCGTAGAGGAATGTTCTCCCTTTTTAACCAGTGGCCGAAAATCCTTGAAGTGATTTTTTGCTACTACATGAATATCTTTACAAAACAGAATTACAATGGTACTTTCACTACCAACAAAGTTTTCCCGTTGTTCAGTATTTTAAAAAGCAACATTTTATTAAAAATTTTGTTTTATTGGCCAAAATTTTCATACCAACTGCTTAGTAGCTATTTTTGGCGGTTGTAAGAGACACTACACTTCGGCTCATTGTGTTCGATTGTTCATGTTTTAAAATCCGGGTACCCAGGGAAAATCCTCATTGTAGCAGTCATCGTTGGTCCAATACATCCTCTGCGGTCCGGATGCACGATAATGGCCAACATTCCCTTTAGATGTGCATTAAGCGATCCTAAAAAGCAGCAGCAGCAAAAGGCAGATTGTAGAATGCATACCAATGTAATTATGAAAACTCCAATTCACAAAGTGCCATCCCAACCAATAACTTTGGATCTTATTCGGTTCCAACAGGTACAATAACATCAATGTGCTTCGTGTCTTCATTTTAATAGTAGTAACAGAGTGTAGTGCATAGAATTCAGTGCAGCCTATTGCCAAACAGATTTTAGACAGCAGCTAGTAAAGATACATTCTTTGACTATTGATGTACACTGTGACAAGCATTCAGTTTAACTGTGGCATTCAACCAAGAATCATCAAGACTATATACTCGCCAAATTCTTCTAATAAATTATTCAGTTAAAAGTTTTCTATCTTAGTGTAAAAGTTTTGCTTTGAAAGTATTTATCGACGTGTGAATACCAGGATAGACTTAACACTTTTGTTAGTTGGTACTTGAATTGCATTAAGATAGGAATTTCCAATACACAAGGACCTTCCATCAATCCTACAATGGACTTTAGGTTTTCACCGCGAATCGTCTTGGAGATTTTTAGAATTTGAGTTGTAGTGCGATTTTGATTTTAATCACATTCTAAAAACAAAGAGATTGATCTTCATCATGTCTATCTCTTCATAAAATCTAAGAATTACACGCAAATATTCCGGTAACTGATTCAACTCGACAAGAAACGAGCTGTTATCGTTGAAATGCTTCTGAATATCTTACCTTTAGCTAGTACATGGCCAGCAATCATTTCTCCTTGATGTCCTGAAAGTATGGGACAGTAATTCTCAACTATATTTATAGCAGTTGTTGACTAAGTTAAAAAGCGATGCAAACATACTCCATTTCCGTGGTTTTACCAGTGCCATTTGATAGTCTTTCAGAATTCGAGGGGTCAAAACACTTTTCAAATTTCATTTCCAAAGCACGTGAGCTCCACCCAAAATTTGCCGAAAAACAGAGTGTCCTTGTTGATCACGTTGATTTTGCCTCCTCGCAGGTAAGTAAGTAAGGTTTTTGTTCTGTGGCACAGTTTACTTTTGTAGAAACTTGTGAATGAACTACGATCTTGGCAGCATATTTAAGGCCATTGATTCAGCTCAGCACATCATCATTTCATTTAATATTTCTTGACAAGAATTCAACCATTAACCGCGCCATATGCGTGCAGTGATACTGCCACATTTGTTACTAAACACAATCAATGCCATCTGACAAATAATGAAGGCTGGTATTAGAAAATATAAACCCAAGAGAACAGAAACATTCAAACTATTTATATATAAAGATTTCCTTAGAAAGTAAGAGATTCCTGATATTGTTTACTGATTTTTAGTGATTAAGAATGCGTTTTTAACTATTGGAACGATAAGTTTTCGCTTTTAACTCTGTGGTGAACTTCTATTTTCAAAACAAATAGATGTAAATGAGCGTGTCAGCTTGAGGCTAGACGTGAGTGTTAATGTGAACTATTTCTCTTGTGTTTGTTTAATTTATTGCTTATATTCTTGTTGAGGTTTTTCTACAAAGAGGTGAATAGCCTAGAATTATTAATTTGTTTTAAAAGACTGCAAAGTTAGACCGCCTGCTGATGACAAGTCAAACCACGAAAGCCGTCAAATTGTCAGACACTTGAAAAGAGGCTAACGAAACAGCTTAGGTCAAGAGTAGCCCTAGGGAACGTTGTAGATTTTCCAATGCTATCAAGCTTAGAACGTTCTTATTTGTCACTTGTTTACAATAGAAAAGCAGGAAACTGTTTTAAAACTCAATTTGGAACCTCAGCAGATGGTTATTCACAATGAACGTTCAAAAATTCGGTGTGGGAAGAGATTACTTGATCTTTGCATGCTGCGCTAGACTGGATAAGGTTTGAGTGGCCTTGTTACACCGATAGCGTTCTGTGACAGTGTCAATTAAGTCCTTAGTTGACAGATGAAACAGTGACCTAACCGTGATATGGCGCTCTATATAGTTCTAAAAAATTAACAGAAATATACAAGATATGCGCCCCGATATACACCAGATATTCGCTTATCATATCAGATGTCCTAATACGTAGACGCACTCATATCGTGCATACTAATTCGAAACAGGTGGATCGTGCTAAAAATAAAACGAAATTCAGTAGTACTTGTGGTAATTCTTAGAACAGCTATGATCTAGATAAATTCGACATATCTTTTTCGCATAACAAGGAAATTATACTATAATGTACAAGTGACGCTATGATTCTTCTTCCCCCACAGAAGGTAGTTTTTAAAAACGAAACAGAAGTGAAATCCCGATAAAACGATCATTCACCAAGTTATTTATTTGATACCTTGTTTGTGTTTGATTGTGACCTTTCGGTAAAATTTGGTTCTTCCTTTTGAGAAGCCGAATTCTAAAGTTCGGACATTCTAGTTGGTATTTATTCGCTACGCAGTAACCTCAAAATAATATAATGTTTAAACAGTGTGGAACATTTCCTGATCACCGCTCTAGAGAGCCATATTCCATTAAAGGTAAATTTAGTATGATTTTTGCTACATTTCTAAAATCTGTAAAGGTAAAACGGCTCTTTCAGTTTTTGATTGTGTAGCAAGCTGTTTGCCAAAATTTCGCAGAGGATTCTGTTGAGACCAGCTAGTTTTCTAAATTATTTCAGCAAGTATATTTCTTACATTGTGTAAATATACAAAATAAATTTGTATTGATAAGAGGTATTAAAATGTTGTGCATTCTCTCATATAATATAGGTGTGTTTGAAATATTTGTTTGTGCAGATTTTAAATACAATGTTTACTATGTATTTTTAAATAGTAACCCGTCTGTATTGTCTTTGCATTGCAAATCTTTCATGTGAAAATGTCGGGCGAATTGTTTTGTTTCTGTGCTCTGGTTAATAATATCTTGTAAAACCGAGCGGCATTCTAGTCGAATTGTGTATTTAATTTGAGTGACAAGGAAATTACAGAGGCATCAGCCCCGCCTGAAATTGCGGTATGAAGTTCTCCGCCCGTGCTGTTGTTCCCATGTGACGTCTAGCGAGTTTAGAACTAAAATTGGATTCTTTTAAACCCACTTGTACTTTGCTGAACTCTTTTCGTACGTTAATTTTTTGTCTTCACCAACCTGTTGAAAACAACTCTCGAGTTATCTTTTCATTGCCGTTTTGTTTGCTGTCAAGTAGAAAGCGTGGTGAAGTGGTGTCAGTAAATTGTTCAAATAAACGCCAAGGTCGCGAGCGCATAGACAGTCGAAGTTTTAGGTCTATTTTGGTCATCTTAGCGCTCTGGCGACCATTCGAGAGGCCGCACGCCGTCAAAGGTTTGGAACAAATCACTTGTACTCCCGTGTTCAAATAGACAGGATGTTTATAGTTGAGAAAGAAGGACAAATTTGAAAAGTGTTGCCTTTATCACAGTAGCACATTCGTCCAATAAGAGATAATTCTGTCAAATAACTGATTTAATAAGTGTGGGGGTTCCGATCGCTGCTCGATGGTTCCTAAGATGAAATTAGACAACGTGTGCTAGCAACGGGTGCGTTTTCACAGTCTTTGGTGTTGTCTGGCCATGCTTAGCACGACCGCAGAAACTGCAAAGAGTTCACCTTCTTCACATTGGACACAGAGCAAGGTACGTCTGTTTAAGATTTATATGTTTGTTTTGAGAATCATGCTGACATCACGCACTGAAGTCTGATGCGACTCATTAACCAGCTATCGACATCATTGCAATTATATGGCCGACTACAAAGACAAGCTACATCAACATACTCATTCGAAGCACACAAAATTCACCGTTATTGGCTGAGGTTCATATGTAAACTTTAGTCAGATGACGACTCGAAAAATGAATGGCCATTAATTTTGAGACTTAAGTTGTGTGTTTTCTTACTGGCTGCTATGATAAGCAACAGTTTCTAGCTATTTCGAACATCTAGTATCACTGCGGTAAGATCTAATTGTTTGATCCCTGTTGAAAGTATAAGCAAATAGAATTAAGTGCACTGTTTGTAAAGCTATTCATTTCTTGTAATTATTGTTTTTCATCAGTTCATAAACCTTTTGACGCATCTAAAGCCTTTTAAAGTATAAAAACAACCTCGGCTTTTCTTTGAGGCCCAATTTTGGAACAAAAGGAAGTGTATATAAATTATTTGGTCTGAAACAACCAAGTGTCACTGTGCTTACAACTAAAATGGTTCTGCAGAATTACACTTCTGCACTGTGTGTCGGAGAAATCAAGAGCCTGTCGATAATTTTTTCCTTCATCCGCTTGTACTAGTCGCTATTTGGCTAACGTGGGGAAGGTAAGTTGAGTGTTAGTGCAGTGCAGAAAAGCAAACAGTAAGGTGACAAACTTGTCACTAACTCATAAAGAGGCCCGTAAGTGGCAATTAACACTCGAGTGATGATCAGGTATCAATACGTAGGACGAACAAGAGCTGTTGGCCCAAAGGCATAGCGTAATCCTCGGCCGCAATGCCGAACAGTTTCGTTGCAGGGATACGAGATCTCGCGCGGTTGGGAGATTGGGTGCGGTGGTGCACTACACACAACAAATGCACAGACAACGGGTCTCGTGCAACGTGTCAAGTACATATTCAATGGAAGTATTGAAAGAAACTGCTTAAAATTCATTAAGGTGAAAGTAAAACTGACAAGAAGTGTTTTACTGTGTGTTAGGCTGAAAGCACGATCTTCTTGTTCCTTCACATAGATCGAATGCGCTTTTCAAGTGGTCTTTCACAGATAGTATTGAACTCTTGTTCCGATCGATTTTAAGAGTTTAGTTCTTCAGCCAAAACATCCTTTCTCATTGTTTAGTGTCGGCATGATATGCAAATAGCAAAGAAGCCAAGCTGAGGGAAACTCATTCTTGTGTTTTATTGGGCTGCTCAAAAGGTACGAAACGTCTCGCTCTCTGCTAATCGGCCTTCAAACAATCGAACTGAGTGAAAGATAGTAGGTTAAGTTGTGAGCAATTTGGTTTAGAGTTTTCGTGACTATTAGGTGTCAGGAAGCGAAACGAAGAAGCATTATCATAACATTACTGATTCAAGATTATTCCACCACTCAATCGATGCTAAGAAACCGCCTGGATGACCTGACAATGCGGTTTGATGTTGCAAGGTAACGAACTGATCACTAGGTATAGTAACATTGTTCTGAAAATGTTTGTTTCTGAACTGTAGAACATTCAAATCAGCATGAGGTAGGACCATCGGTTTAGCGGGGGAGGAATACAAACTATCAATTTCTGTTTCCTGAATATAACAACGGCCGGCTCTGTTCAAACGAATTTAAATATTCACGCGAACAAAGCTTTTATCATTCATGAGTAGCTTGTAGGAGGTTATAGTAAACATTACGAGTCACTTTAGCTTAGAGAAAAACATCCCTGTTAACCTTCGAGTTCGTGTTAAACGTTGCAGCAAACATACTGTTTGGTTGTTTATTGAAAAATTGATAGATAATCGCAGGTTTGCAAACACTACCATTATGTAGCTCAGTTGATCTCAAACAGTTTATCGAGTTTGCACAATATTGATCTGATCCTCAGCAAATATCCGGCTTGTGTCGGGAATTAATGATATCTACAGATTTTCTTGAAAGTTGAAGATTTTTAAGTACTCCAAGCCTAAAAGCACTTGAAGTGGAACGCCAGGAACACAGCGAACGAAAAGTCGTCAAAGGGGCGCTTTCTAGGGGACCTTGCGCAAGTTTCGATACTGTCGATCAAAAATTGAGGAAAAAAGGCTATTATGTGATTGAGAGAACGCAGGGATTTTGTGAATAAAAACTCGGACGTTTTTGCACAGTAAGTGCAAAAGTCATTAGGAGAACTTGGTGACATACTGTAATAAAATAAACCATTTTACTGAATAATTAATCAAATCTGTTGGCCTGTTAGCCGATTCAAACCGGTGTCACGTCAGGTAGAAGTAGAAAACCTCCTGCCTCTGTGTTTCTTGTTTTAATCTTGATGATTTATTCAACGCATTAGTTTGATTTGAAGATAGCGTGGATATCTGCGTGGCTCGCCCTGATGTTTCGAGCTATTAAGTTTCAAACCAAAGGTGCAAATTACTTCGCACCTTGACTTATTGTGTTTGGCTGAGCAGACACTGGAGCGCGACTGTATCGTGCTCACAAGTAAGCGCGAACTGGCCTTATTTAGGAGCGCAGAAACGTTCTCTGATCTTGTTATAATGGGCACACTTCAAAGAAAACCGCCACCTAATCTTGTATAATTTACACCATAAAACGTTCGCTGTACGAGTCACGACTCAGGAAATATATTGTCACATTTCATTAAGCAAACCAATCATGATATCGGTATACAAATTGTCTAGAGTGTGTGCTAATAATTGCGCATTTCGCAGTTTGTCGCTGATCTTTGTGGCCATTTAACATTTAGAAGACACGGCACACTGAGGTATTTTTTCTGTAAACAAAGAGTTCACGAGTTGTTGTTCAGGAGCGCGATACCTCTCTTACTCGCCCACGCCCACTTCTCAGACAAACAAAGAGAATAAACTTACAAAGAACTCGGGTGCAAATAGTCTTAGAGCTCCGCCTTTCTGTTTATATTCCTCATGTCATTGGGTGTTCGCGAGTATTATTATACGATTTTCTTTCGTAATCTGCCAATCAGAGACACGCTGAAGAGTAAACAAACGCCATGGCACATCGGGAGGCCTCAATTGATTTGCAAATAATTGGAAACTTTAATACGACAAAAAATAATTAAAATCTGTCTGGCTTGCCACTCAAGTACTTGTCAATTCCCTGAGCATCGCTTGGAAAGTGATCGGCAAGACTCGGTCACACTCACAAAGAAGTGCCGCCGCACGAAATTTAAACCGTCTACTCTTTAGTAAGAAGAAGTTTTCCCATCATTCCCTAAGGCGCTAATTGCTGAGGCCTTTTGACCATCAATGTTGTAGTGTAGTGTTTTGATCGTGTAAGCAATTTTTTTGTGTGTCAGTGCAAACTTTGACGCCACCGACTGCTAAGGCCCGGGGTTATAAAACATTTTACATTGAGCGTAAATTAAGGTTAATTATGACATCCCGGCTCGAGCTGTTGGGAAGCAGAGGTTCCAGTCAAATCGCAGCCCGGCCACCGCTAGCAAAGAGAAAGAGATCCGAGACTCGAGATCTGTCCCCGCCACTAACTCCCATATCTCCAACATCATCTCACTCGAAACAAGCAGGGGCTTCCTCATCTGCTTTTGAGTTAATAGAAGCTGAGGTATGGTTAAAAACGTGTAGGGCCGCCATTCAACCTACACAATCCAGTCATTTGTTAGCTAGAGGCTTGTGCATGTGAACGTCAAGTGTATTGGCAGTCCACCGGTAAACGCTCTATTGTGTGGACAGCATTTTATAGCAGCTACCCAGATGTTGACTAGATGATGGTAAAGTGCCATTAGTCGCTGTGGCTTGGGAGTTTGTCCATAGCGTCACCGCTCGTGAAGCTACCTGCTTGTGAGAGGCTAGTTCTATCAAGCGAATCACCCGAGTGTTCGCTTGCTATCTATATCACGCGTGCTATGTTTATTAGATAATAGCCTTATTAATACCTTATGTTTTTACTGCGTTCTAGGATCGCGGTCTTGGGCTCCATGGAGCGAATACAGCAGTGAGTCAAGTGACTTGTGTTGGGTCTTCGCCACCAGCAATTGCAACCAGTCAAAACGCACTTGTCTCCGGTGCACCAAGGCTCTCTCATACTCCACCAACACACGAGTTCAGTCGGCACAGCGACATGAGGGACATTCTTCCACCTCCAATGCAAACTCAGGCGCATCCATATTTTCCGCCGCAATTCAACCCTACTGTACACTACCCACAGAATCAGCCACGGTTTGATTTCCAACAACCCCTAGAGCCGTATCAACATCAACAGCAACAGCAGTTCGGTCAACCGACAGGCTATCACCCAACGAGTCAAGGTTTGCCCGGAGTCACTCACCCTCAAGCTGGGCTTCACAACCAGCCACGACATAGTCTTGGATTGAGACCGCGACCGGAAGATTTAGACCCTCTCCAGTCCGTTTCCATTAACCATTTCCATCCAGGGATTGATCATGGACCAAACAGAGACGATCCTTACTCAGTTAGGAGCAGACACGATATTTTTGGCCAAATAAGACGAGATGTGACTGCGGGAGGCCTACAGTTTCCTAATGAGACGCAGGTATAGAGAAACAAACTCTGTTAACTACACAGTTGTATTAACTTCTTGTCATAACACCCGAGGAGCGTTTGCTCTTTTAATCACAACAAACTAACGCCTCTAACAGAACAGCATCCAAGATGTAAAAACTTCGTGTCACTTTTATTCAACAAATGCAATCTTTGTCACTTAGCCTTTCTTCCTGTTTCTTTGTGGCCGGCTAAACCCTGCTTGCCAAATGCGAAGACCTCACGAGATCTTTACTCATGAAAAATAATTTTGTTCATTTTAATATACGAAAACACGTTAAATTGCTTTGAGTAGGCAGGAACTATATGCTTCAGATATGTCAACCTCTTGTACTTATAGGATATATACATTTCATTTGGTTTACCTTTGTGGTTAGGAATAAGATAAACTCTTCTCTTCAGGAAACAGAATTTGACTAATTGAGGCTCACTGAGCTGGTGCAAGAATTGTGTTCGTAGATGGAAAAAAATTTGTTTCTTTCTCTTAAAAAAGGGAAGAGTAGAATCAACGTGCATTGGCTCTTTGACACCTTCTTTTCTGTTGTATTTCCCTATAAAATTTACTTGATGGCATTTCTTAGTGCTTAATGTCACTAATTCATGTTTCTTTCATGATCCTTTCAATTTTTTATCAAAGAGCAAACACTTACAAGTTCTTACAATGTGAGAGTAAAGCTACTCAATGCCGTGTTCAAAATGAAGTGATGTTTTTAAACTAATCCATCTTAAACAATACTCTCTTCGAGTTTCTTAGTATTTACCTCGAGTAATATTTGAAGCAAGGTCTTTACAGACAACCTCTCAACAAGTGCTATGGTTTTATGAATTGAAAAACGAGTCAATAGATAGCATATTCATTACAATGAAATTGCTGAATTGAAAGTTTAATTTCAAGCGAACACAATGCGTAGATATAGCGCTCTAGCTTGGCCAACAATATAGAAGTGTCGAAGCATCATCGAGCAGAGTGACAATTTGTCTTTTAAAAATATCGTTTAATGTCGGTTAAGAAACAAAGACAACAACACCAATTATCGAGACTGGCCTTAGGCGAAGAAATAAAAGTGAGCCACGAATCGGGAATATTACGAACGGCTCACGAGAACAAGTGATCATGAAATCTTCGCCAAACACCGATTCACACTGCTGGCCAACCACAAGCACAATTTGTAATGGCGCGATGAAATATCCACTTGACCCGCCAAGACATGGAGTATTGCATCAACTTAGCTGTCGAAGAGTCTTCGTGTGGTTTAGCTCTTTCATTCCAAATGCTAAAGCGCACTTCTTGACCGCTTAAGTCAAATAATGAGTTTAACGAAACAAACGTGTTGTCACCTTTCGTGTGAAAGTGGTTGTCGTGTCTTTAAGTATAGTATCGTCTAAATTTTATTGTTTCGATATCCTCTTGAGAATATGTTCCCTCCTTTAGTTTGGCGCGAGACGTTCAGCCATGTTGTGAACTTCTTGGACTATAATGGAAATTTCAAAAACACATTACAGGTTGTCTGCAAACCACACTAGAGCAGGTTACTTTAGAAAATAGAAACTGGTACAGTTTGTCTTCGTTCCACCCGCCAAAACCCATTTGTAAAAGGGAAATATTAAGAACCGAAAAGCAGTCTCCTGTCGAGTTTGCTATTGAAGCTTACACGAAGAAACAAGCGTCTGAGCCGTGTTTAGTTCTTGTGAATGGCTTATGGGTCGCAGTGGGGCGTAATTTATAAGAGTACTTAAAAGAAAGAGTCCTCCTGAGTTGTTTTATTACGTCGTTTGTTTTAACTTGAAGTACAAATTTAAGTAAGTAAACTGTGCAATAATTTACGAGTGCCAAGATAAGACCGTTAGGTTTCTAGCGATGACCATGTGTGCATCGTATTCTCGCTATGACCTGAGCGACTCAAATAACCCATCTTTCCGACAGGTTTTGATTCAGGCACGGAAGAAGAGAATTTGCCACGCAAAGGTTTTGAGGCCCGGCTTCATCAAATGTTAATAGTTGTTCTTTGTAGTAAGCTTTTGATATACATAACACTGTAAGATACTATACATAGTGTGCATAGGGCATCTTTTATCAGAGTCACAGTTTCTCGAATTGAAAGTAGAGATAAGCACTAGTTGAGTGATGTCTCCTTAATAACTTTGTAACAGCTTGTAGTTTCCCACAGTAAAGAAATTCGTCATTTCTCTTTGCGATGATAGTTTTGGAGTTCTCTGGCTAGATTCAGAGAAAGCTGCAAAAATAAAATAAATTTTGTCGTGAACACAGACCACACATAAGGAAATTTAATATTTTCTACCCAGGAGATTTTTGAACGAAACCCGACTTTCATGAATAGTAGGACAATTAACAAGGTTATTGGCGTCTTCTTCAAAGAAAAACTGTAATGTACAGATCATTTCTTGCCTTATTTTATACCTCCAGCCGAGCAAAACTCTACAATGACGATCTTTGGTGGCATTGTCGATAGCAGATTACTATAATAGAGAATCTTTCTGAAACATGCTTTTGTCCTTCAAATCTATCCAAGAGCTTCCTTTGCATTTTTTCTATAAGTTTCCCAAGTAATTGTAGGAAAGGAAGATACAGAGAGACTTAACACAAATTTCCATATTATTTAGGCTCCTTTATACTGAAGCCAAGAGATATCGAGGGTTTATAGGTTTTAAAAATTGGACAACTTTTCTTCGGAAGAATAAGAATAATCTAGAGTCATTTAAATATTCGTGTGCAAATGCGTCTCCTTTTTCCCTTTTCTGTCGAAGAATTCAAATATGTTCTTTGCTCTTCAACAAGTAACACCTTTTCAGAGCTCCTTCCCTCCTTTTTTAATTATCCTAGCACTTCTTTTTTGTTGGTTTGTTCTTCCCATGACGTACAATTGGGGACAGTCGTGTTTCATTAAATGTTGTATTTTGTCTGATGTTTGTGAGGCTGGTCTCTTCATGGTTGCCTAGTTCTTTGGTGTTGAATGAATAACATTTATGAATAACGTGTATATATTTATTTTCTTTCAAGAATCGCAACCATCCAAGTACTAACAGTAAACCGGGCGACCCTCATACAATCCACGCCATTAGCAGAGAAGGTAGGAAAAACCTTTACAAGTCTTCAAGGCTTTAATTGAACTGAACGCACAAAAACCCCAATATTCTGATGCGGAAATATTCCGTGATACCATTCAACTGTTGTCAGAACATTTCCACCCCAGTACGTTTGAATGTCATCATAAAGGAAAGTGCGGTATCAATACATTTATTAGAGGCTTCTGGTGGTAAATTAATCAGGAAGAGAAGAAGTAATAGGTGATACCTTTTGAGTGAACTAAGACTAATCCACTTGAACGATAGAATTAAGTTTGAATAGTAGGGTTTGGATTAGATAGTTTTTTTTACTAATTTACTAAGTTAAGTATTGGATCGTTGCTCAGCCCACGCAAGAAAAAATGCCGCCAACCGCAAAACCACTTCACATTTAGTTTTACCGATGGCCGTTTTCTGCCATTTGCACTTGTCGTGAGCGTACCACAAACTGGTGCCATCTTGTTGTTCCTATTAACACCCAACAATGAAACACTAGTTTCAAGAGTGACGCTGTCAATTTACTCAGCTTCTAATTCACCAACCCCTTTCGCCTTTCAAGTTTTAAAAAAAGCTTGCATGTCTCATGGAAGAAACGAATATCTTTTTAGCAGCGACATCTGTAATTCGCTTCGTTCGTATGTCAGAGTTGTTCGTTTCCTTAGCCTTTTTGAAACAAAAAATTAATGTAGCAGACATGTTGCTGTGTAATCTTATCTTCAATATCGTTTTCCGTTGACTCGTTTTCTTTTAATCAATCGCCCTTGTGAAAAATGGAATTGTTCTTCTACGCACTTCTCAGTTATTACTTTAAATTTCAAACATCTTTCAGGTTGTTTTTTTGTGCCGTGCTTAGATTAAAGTTGGCAAAAGTTTGCGGAACTGAGGCAATTGTTTTGATGCGATATTTTGGGGAACCATTTAAAGTTTGATCCTCGCAGAGAGTCTTTCGTAGCAATCTTGTTATCACTAAGTACGCAATTGTCAGTTCAAACTCTGCTTCAATGTCGTGTTTCGTTTTTATAACAATGGGAAATAGTCCCATCTGTACGTTGACAAACTACGCAAAATATTTTTGGAAAAATCTTGCAAAGCGATGGTTATTCGTTGTTTTTGCAAGTTATTTATTTGTTGTCGATGTGCTTAGAACGACCAGATAATTACTGGACTAACACTTCTGCAGGTACAAGACTTTTTAGCTTGAAGTCATTTCTTCTCAACCATATGAACAATGAAATCAGTTCGGTTTATTCTAACTTGAACTCTCACACCGTCAATGTGCGCGTCAGTGCGATAAATTTCTCGTTTAAAAGCCATTCTCGCCAAAGGGGTGTGACTTTAATTCCACAATTAAACTATTTATTTGTGTCAGTCTTCTCGCTGCTCTTGTTCTATCGTCGTTTCAACCCCTGAAGTGAAGTTTAATGAAGGACATTTTGGTAGAAAATTGTTTTCTTTCTTCCGCTAAACGTTATGCAAACAGTATTTAGAGGAAACCACTATAAACAGCACCATCGCCCTGCGGCCCGAGTGCGACTCGCTCGTCAGCACTCTCGAGTTGTTTTCGTTATTTTCACCACAAATTTGTTAGTTTATACTTGCAATCCCGCTGCGAAAGTATCAAAACTGCACAGAAGGGTGCTGCGATATATTTCTTGTGTAATAAACTTCTTTTTGTAGAATAATTGTAAAATGACACACAGTGAGCTAGTCGTTCTTCACTAAACACAAACGAAAGAATTACCAACGCTCAAGCTGAACGCATAGACACCGATAACAAAGACGAGATGTGTTTACGTATTTTTCGGAAGGATAAAGTTTGAATTCTGCAATGTGTTCCACTTCTTTTCACTAGAATCAGCAAAACTGAGTGGAGCATTTATGTAATACCTCCATGGTTTTGTGTCTGTACACATATTATTAAGACTTTGTTAGCAGTAGCTTGACCCTCTTTTCTAAAACCACAAAGTTGAAAGCTCTCGAGATCTACTTTAGCTAACGCTGCAAATCTTAATTAAAAGCTTTTAAGATGAGTAACGACTAACGGCTAAGAAAGTGGATATTCTGCCTTTTACTGCTTTGTTAAGATACAAACGAGGATAAACTGAAATTAAAATAAGATATCAAGTACGATTTGTTGAAACACGAAAATTGTAGTCGCTTTGGGGTAATATTCTTGTAAAAGTGAAATCGGTTAAAGTTATCGGCACCGATTTCTTGAGGCACCTCCGTAGATCAAACAATAGAGCTGAAATCTGTGTTCAGAGATGCTGCTAGAAAGCTTCTCACGACACAACAAACTGCTTAACTGTATTATGTTGCTGTTGACTGATATTTCTTTAAAAAAACAGACTAGACTTAGCTTTTTAGCTAGTTCGGTTGACGAGTGACCATTCGTTTTTGAGATGAAGAACATAAATTATTGGTATTAATTATTTCTCTTAATTGAAAACTCGAGATTTGCGTACGAAATGATTCCATAGTTTCAAAATGTAGTTGGCTCGAGTTACAAAAACCTTCAAGAGTTTATGCGCATCATAACGTATTGATTGTTGTCAGAAAGTCAAAACGTTAATTCAGTTTATTGTTTTTCTTTCACAGAGATGTAATGCATAAACAGAAGGCAAAAATAAAACAACTAATGTACTACCGACGGAAAGGAACCCATAAACATCGAATAGATAATTTTTGTTTGCTAAACGCTTAGAAGTAGAAAATCCAACAATTGTCCGATGTTTTGAAAGTATTTTATTGTATCTTACACAGCAGTAAAGACATCTAAGCTCTGGCTAACCACCAATGTGTAACATAATAAACGTCCTTGGGTGAAACTACTCGATTTGTCCAAACTATCTGGCAATCATTTGCCGGAGTAGGTTTAATAACAATCACGTAATGTTTTAGAGTGGAAGCGCAAACAAATTTGTTTTGTGTGTGATCGAAAGTTCAGTTTTGTTTTGTCTTTCTCCGCTTTAGCTAAACCTAAGCGAAGTAGTGAGCAAGAGAACAAGGACTCTAACGATGGCGAAGGCCCAGTTCATCCGTCCGACGTGTTTTGCTGCGTTCCTGGTCGTCTTTCACTACTTAGTTCAACGTCAAAATACAAAGTTACCGTCGGAGAAATCCGTAGACGACTTTCGCATCCTGAATGCTTAAACGCATCTTTACTGGGAGGCGTTTTGAGAAGGTAAACTTTAGTCGTGTATAGCATTTGTTCGTCCCCTTCTTAATTACAAAAATCTTTTTCATTGTTTGTTCTTGTCGACTGGGATTTCCTAAAGTAAAGTAAAGTAAAGTTTAGTGTTTTTGCGAAAAACAAAATGTTTGAACCCAAAATTTAGAATTACAGCTCTCAGTGTTTTTTTTTATCGTGTAGCAGTCATGCAACTTTCTAACTTGACGAAACTGTTTTTCGAAGTTCTCAGACTTTCACGACACACTTTCAAAACTTATTTTTTTGAATCATTTTCCAAGCCGAAGCAGTAAATTTAATTTAGGTTGCTTCGTGATGTTTAAGTTAAAGTGTCCAGACTACTAAGTACTATATATTTATATATAGATAAACAATAAATTTAGGTCAGAACGCCATTTAAAAAATTAGTGGTGACTGTTTTTTGAGTACGCCGTTAATTAAACTCACATAAAATCTCCTGAAATATGCCTTTTTGTGCAATGGTTTAAACTACATACAGTTACTATGATTGGTATGCGTGTGCACAAATGTTATTTATGGACTTAACTACACTACAGATTATGTTGTCCAGCGACGTCGACTCACTACAGTCTGAACGTCATTTTACGGAAACTTTTGTAAAGTTTTTTTAGTTGTATAGGCTTTAGAGTAAGTTTGTATCATGTAGAGTCATAATGTTAATAGTCTTAATCCACCACATACTGTACTTGATAGCTTGAAAAGAAGTTTAACACTCTGAGGTCAGTACTGAGCGCGTTGGAGGAGTCACTTGGCTGTAAAAGCGCAGTTGAGTTCGTAACAAAGGGGCCCTTCCGAAATGTCTTTGATATTCATATCTTTTCCGGCAAAACACAAAAGTTAAAGTTTTTAATGTTTTAAAATGTTGAAGAGCAAGGTTAAAGTATGAACTGTTGCAGCCCGGCGGCCGGTTCTAGGTTTGCTGTAACTGGAGAAATGTTTTACTAGATCCGCATCAAGAGTAAACTGTAACTTTGTTCTTTAGAGCCAAGTCTAAAAATGGAGGGAAGTGCTTACGAGACAAACTCGAGAAAATTGGACTTACACTCCCCGCGGGCAGGAGAAAAGCAGCGCAAGTCACCCTGCTAACATCGCTCGTCGAAGGTAAAGGGAACACATAGTTTGAATAATAGCTCATGTTCTCCCCTCTCCCTCGCTATCTTTCTGTCTATGTCTGTCTGTCTCTGTCTGTGTGTGTGTCTCTCTCTCTTTTTCTCTCTGTCTATCTGACTACCTATCTATCTGTCTATCTTTCTGTTCGCCTCTCTCCTGCGCCCATCATACAACCATAAACCGCTTTTTGCCTTTTACTGAACGTTGTTAGACTGCCCACCCGTCGGATTCCTCCTCTGCGGCAGTTACTCGCTTGAAATTGCGGCCAACTAAGGTTTCTCTTTATGTTATCCAAAGTTTCAAGTATTTCATAGATTACAAATATTCACTTTGGCGGGTTTTTTATTGTAATGTCTACTAAAACATTACAATCCACTCATTCATTGATTCTGGTATTTTTATTTTCGCAACAAATTCATGATGTAATGAGGAAGTACTGCTTGCGACGTACTGCGAGTAAACATTGTATCGGTGCACGATTACATACTGCGATAACTCTTCAGTTTTCCTGAGAGTGTGCTAAGGAAACACAAGAAAAGCTAGTTTAATAGTTTTCAATATTGTTCATCGCTTGCACCCCTCTGTGTTTGACCTCACATTATCTTTGGGCAAGAGCTCGAAACCAAAATCATTTTTTCATACAATCGCTTGTGTTGACTCGCTCACCTGCTGGTTTAAAACAAAAACATCGCGCTTTCTAAACTGTTATGAACGACCTCAAATGACGCAGTACATTTTTCTGTTTCACAGATTCTGGTTTTCAGAAACGAAATCTTCAATTTTTGCTTTGTTTGATATCCCTGAAGTTGTGACGGACGCTGTTGCTTTCTGTTCGGTTGCGCAAAGGACACCAGTCAAGATGAGCTGCTGCCCTAGTTTTACTGTAGTTACCGCAGGCTCACTGTGCATCGACTACGCGGTGTATTATGGTTTCCCATTGATTTTTAGCTCAAACACATAAAATACTTCTATTCTTATGGATGCGAAATATTTGCAGAGCTTCATAACAGCACACAGTTTGCCTCCTGCAGTAAGAAATACTGAACAGCCTTTCCACGTTTCTGAACTAAAACATTACATACGCATGGCAACGGTACATTGCAGTGCTGGAATGTCTCTTTATTTGATTAAAGTTCTTGTTCCAAAGGTGTTAAGTTTTGTTGTTTGGTAAGAAGTTATAACTGTTTTTGTTAGTATGTCGACAATCTACCGTGGTTCGTACAGACTACGGACGGAACTACACTCCTGGCACCTGGTATCCTGGCAATCTACACTGAAGAGTTAAACTGATAGGTTTGAACACCAGCAACTACAGCAGCACAAGCTGGGAAACTCAAGGAAGTTAATTATATTCATTCTTAAGAACAGATTTTGGCAATAACTCAATTTTAAATGAGAAATGAAGTAAATACAATACAAAGCTGCGACATGCATGCCCAGGCACAACGCCTGCCATTTTTAACCCGCTTTTTCCCGAGTTTAGCAACGTGGGACACACATCGTATCTGTTTATCATAAAAACAAAATATACTCTGAAGCCCTTAAACAGACAAACGTCAGGCCTGCGAGACAATTGCTACACTTGTTATAAAAATAATCAAATGAAAGAAGGAGAACTGAACAGCAGTTGGTACGCGGTATGCACGTGAGAACTGCTCGTTTTGTGATGAAACATTCGTGTTCTCGATTTTGAAATTGTACAACATTAAAGTAGTTTTCTTCCTCCAGTAGTCTTACGACTTTAGTAAAAGCATTTTGATACGATTTTATGGATTTTTGCGGCAATCAAAACGACCTTTGTAAGGTTTCCTTTTCAGAGTTGCGTGAGAAATTTGGCAGTTTGCAACCTCTGAGCATATGTGTTGCATTATTAGAGGGGCCCACATTTAACCAAGGTCAAACCTTGCTTAAGTTTTTCAAAAGTACTCACGAGATTATTGCAGTACAAAAACTTTATTTTTATTAGTTAATTTGTCAAAATTTGAGTAGTTTAATCATGCCAGCGTTTTAAATAAAGGAGAGAGCTGCAGAATTATTGATATCCCGTTTGTTCCGTGACCCGTTCAGGCGAGGCGGCTCACCTGGCAGCTGACTATGATTACGTGTGTGAGTCCGAGTTTCCGGCAAGTCAACTCGCCGAGTACCAAGCAAGGCAACACCCCGACCCGGCCGAGCAACCGTCCAGAAAGAATGCTCTATTGGCAGCAAAGTAAGTCAAAACTTTTGGCTCCTTCGTTCTATCTATGTTGAAACTTTGAAGGCTTTTTACTCCAGTTTCTTTATCAACAGCGAGTTACCTCTTTCGCGCAGACTCGCACGACTATTTGTTGTTATTCTTACACGTGTGCATGAATTAAAAGAAGTGAAAGTGTTAAGGTTCGATCGCCATAAATTTGTCTGAATACTTTGCAGTCAAGTTTCCGTTAGCTCTTTTGGACTTTTTGCGAACAGTTTAACTTTATGTTGATAAAGTTTAACAGAGCGAGAATTAATGCGAAAGGAATTGAAAGCTCACATGGAATTTTTTTAATTCTTGTCTCAACGCATAGTTTGACCTTTGCGGCACCTTGAAAGAATTATTCACAGAATAGAGAAAGGGACACCAGCATACAATATTTTCATTTTCACATTAATGATAGCTCAAACCGTTGAAAGATTATGTGATGTTAAGTGTTGATCGCACTAAAAGGGGAAATGGGTCGGTGGCTTCGTTTTCAACCACCGTGCAGTTGTTTCTGAGTACTGCGTACTAGTAAAGTAAATCATGGAAACAGTCAAACCTTTCAAGGGGAGCGGACTTAAAGTTCGTAAACAAGATTAACAACAAAAAGGCAACTTTCTGAAAAAAAGTTGTTAGAGTTTATAAACCTCGCATTTGCTAAGAAAGTAAAGAGATCCCTTCACTTCACAAAAGCCTTTGAGAAGATCGACAAGAAAACAAAAGCCACATCGGAGTGAAAGATGAAAACATGCTATTGTGCATTGGCATTGTTTTGGAAACATCTCCCATAAGATACGATTAGTTTATTTTTCATTCATTAAATATTCATGATATTCTGCCTCTTGTTGCTCGAGAAGCGAGCACTTCAATAGAGGCTTTTGCTTAGCATTTTTGCGGTTTTATTTCATTCTAAAATTATTTATTGGGACAAAATGGTGGCAAAACTAAACTTGTAGTCTACGAAAATAATTTTTACTAAAGAAACGAAACAAGCTTTAATTCATTTTTGTACTTTATGGCAGATCCATGATACAAATCAACACAATTAACTCATCCCCTGACTAGTTTGTTTCTGTTGTTTTTTTAGCCGCAGTAACTTTTATCTAGTTCACAAGTATTGAACCTTTTGCTAACTTACAGGCAAATTACTAAAGAACTACAAGACATACTCGCTCAAGACCCCTATCCCAAGACGAGACTTCCAAACAGTACCTTGCCAGAAAGCACTCTGCGAAGTTTAAACCATTTTGGGCTGGTAACACATGGCTTTGGGTCGCCGGCGATGAATGCGGCCCTAAACGCGTTTCAAGCTTACCTAAGCGAACTGTTGAAGTGTCATGATAATAATCTACAAGCCCAACACAGGAATCAGGCTATTGTCAAAAATGGCGAGGCTTAACCAGAGAAAGAGACTCTGTAAAGAGAAGTTGTACTATATGTTCGTAGTAAATATACAAGAAAGTCAACAGCATAATTATCCCGAGCTTTGAGGCGGCGTTGTCCAAGAAACTATGTTGTTGTCGTCGCTTAAAGTGTGGCAGAAAAAAACTCTAGCTTGGAGAGGTTTAGGAAAGAATAGGCTTTTACATTTAGGAAAACCAAGGATAGTTTATGTTTGAGATATATAAAAATTATTATGTAATGTGTTTACAAGAGGAACGCTCTCTATTGAATGTTTAAACATCGCTTACAAAGCTTCATTTAGTGAAAGTATTTGTCTTGTTCGCAGCATTGTTTTTTTCTACGCTTGCCTTTGTACGTACAATTTTTGCGTTTGACGTTTGTTGTTCAGTTTTCTGTCATCCCAATAGGCAATACTTCGTGGTCCACGGAAATGTTGAATCTGACATACTTCTTTGTGGGTTTTTTATATTTAACGCTCGCAAGTCAGTTTTTCTTTCAATAAGTATAATATCAAACCTTTACACTATGAAATTGTGAAAAATACCTGAACTATTAAGTTTTAAGATAAACTTTTTGAAGTAACAACTTAAATTTCTCTTCAAGAGTTGCATAATAAATGTGTATATATATAAATATATGGTTTTCATCGACTACAGAGTTCAGGAGTTAGAACATATTATGACAAAGGCAAGTACGCGGTTTTTATTTTCAAGACTGAGATAAAAATGAATATCAGCATTTATTCAAAGCTTAAAAGTTGCAAAATTTTTATTTTTGATTTCAAAAATCATATTATGTTTGCCAAGACAGGGGATTGAGGTTGACTGGAGCGCTCTAGGACGCGGCAACAACAAAACAAGCCCTTATTTCTTAGTTCGAGCAAAATGTTGTGTTTGTATCTACATTAAAGTTGTGGTTTTATGGATTTTGCCCGGAGCAGAGTGGCTTCAATGAGTTTTTAATGGATCGAGGATGCATGTGATAACATCAAATGATTTTCGACCGGCTGTTGATGTTTACTTTTAAGAATAGAACACAGGAAGGTCAAATAGACCTGGTGCTCGCCCGCGGCAAATGCAGTAGAGCGCGTTTGACAAAACTTTTTCTCAAATGTCAATCACAAAGTTTTCATCACCTTTTTATTTCTTGTCTTGCCACTTCCTAAGGTTGAGCGAGTACATTGCTTTTAGAGTTTCATATTAAAGATATTTATAATGATTTAAAATTGTTGACTTATCGATTCTGTTGCAAAGTGTTGACTATTTTATAAAGCCACTTGAAATATACTTATTATTGAGGAAGCGACACCCATTAAAGGTTAACTATGGCTTTCTATAGCCTCCACCACGTTTTCAGTAAAGATGTAGGCGATGTTTTGTCCTTTTTCGGAAGGAGACATTCTTTACCAGAAATAAAATTATATATCACTAGCAACTGTTGAGGGCCAAGCCTGTTCTTGCTGTCTGCCGAAGTGTGGCAAATATAAAAAAAAATGTGAAATAGTTTTTTTTCGTGTACCATTCGCTAGGCTAATTGACGGCCGTCTCTTTGATCTCCCAGAAAGTCCCGAAGGAAATATCTAGAAAAACAAAGCATCAAGTAATCGGTAAAACTTCATACAATTTCTTACCGACTTTATGGCTGCCAACTTAGTCAATATTTCTAAAAAAATTGTTCTGTTTAGTCTTTTCTTACTGGTGATTGCCTGTGCTTGGGAACTTTGATTTTGGATATTCTTGATGCAATTTGGAAAAAACCTTTTTTTTTAGTCTGACACCACACTAAGAAAAGGGATAATGCTTCATCGTTTTACGCAGCAACAGAGCAACCGCGAAACATTTTACTGCTGAGGGGACTAAAAAGGAGAGGCTTTTTCATATGTAGAACGATGCATGATCTGTTTCTTTCATGTAGAACAATGTGCTGAGTAAAAGGGTGATAGGCCAGGTTACTTTGCTGTTTGATTAACTGTATGGTAAAGTTTTTCTAGCTTGATAGCTTGGATTATCTGGAAGATGTGTTTTGGAACTCAACCATTAACGATGTTGCTGTCTTATTTTCAGCTTTACTGAAGCTGTACGGAGTTCTTTAAGTAGCCGTGATTGAAAAACGTCTCAACACATCCTAATTTTTAGTTGTGGATAGCCTGTTTAAGTCAATACATAAGCCGCTAGCTTTTTCTGGATTACTTTAGTCTCTCACTATCTTGAACTGAATCCCGTTTTTCTCCAACTGTATCAGAAATTTTCTCTGGATTATCTAAAATCCCGTTATGTCGATAGTTGTTTTTTGTTTACCTAGAGAGTTGGAGATACTGTACGTACAATTCTACTGCTTTTCCTGCGTTGTAAATATTAAAAGTTATGAAGACCGCTTCTCTTGCGCATTGTCTTCTCTACCTCTTGGGACCGGCAGATAATAACCCAAAACGGAAATTCTTTTTTTAGAGACTCAAGTTAAAAGTGTGCTAAATTATATTATAGTTCTTTAACATGTTCTTATTTATTAAGCTCGGAAATTAGTTTTGCAATCGTATTGAATGTGTCCCTCTTGCCTTCTAACATCTTAAGTCGGCAACAGTCAGTTCCTCTTATACGTTTCCGTTTTCGGCCGCGAGAAAAGTAATAAAAAATTAGTATTTCTGTCCGGAGAGTAGTTAAAATGATTGTTGTCCAAATTTAAAAGAATTGGCGTAAAAATTGCCGCAATTTTTATATACATGTACATTTCGTTTATTCAAAAATAAAAAGAAAGAGCACCTCAATCAAAGTTGGGGATTTCGCATTAGTTTAATCAGTCCCCCGCCGCAGATGGGTAATACAAAAATGGCCGATAAAACGCCATAAAAACCTAGACTGTATTTGTGAGACATTAAATCTTCATGGCAGTAGTATAATAGTGCCGTGTCTAGCTATGGTTGCTGTTGATTTCGATTTGATGTAAACGCAAACTGGCTGCGCTGGTTCCGCTAGTAGGGAAGACTGCTGGTTTTGCACTAAAAAGGGAAGCCTTCAAAAATAAGGGGACAAAAAAGACAAGTTTAATGTGGATGCCCGGTTTCACTGTATTTAAAAGGTTTATAGTTTCCAGTTTCTTAGCTCCAGGTTTTTTGCGACTGTTCTAAGAATTCTAACTGTTTCTATATTGTCTCAGTAGAAAGTGTGGCTATATAGGACTTGAAATTGTAACTCCTACTGGAATTCTAAACTGGACCAGTTCCAATTAAATTTCTGAACATACAAGTTTTGACTCGCCCTTCAACGCCCAGGAGCAGTCGGTCGCCGGCATAAAAGGCGGGGGTGCTCCGCGAGGTTGAGAGAGAGTAAGCTTATTTGTTAGTTTTCGCCTTTGTCGGTCATCCATTACAATTAACAGTAGTCATTTATGCCGAATTAAGGCTGTATAGTTTGATTTTACTTTAGCACTTTGACGCGCACATCAGTTCGAGTCCCCTGAGCTCTTGTTCCATCCAAGTTACTGTGCCTCCAAACAAGAAAACCAACGGCGATTACTCTTGCTCTGACTTCGGAACACCCCCACTGAACTCCATCATACTCTAGCTCTCCTTGCCTAGATGTTTCTTAACTGAGTTTAACTCCAAACACGTCTTAAATAGAGCTTTCAATCTACCATGAAACATTTTAAACACTTTGACGAAATCAAATTTTTACTAATTTTTATTGACAAAAACATTGAGACTTTTAGCTTGTGTTTATAATAACTATACATTTAGTATACATTACTATATCACTACTAAAACTGAGTGAGTTGCGTGTATACCTTTCTACGCACATTGACCATTGAAATGAAGCTGTTCTCAAAAATTATCATGGTCTAAATATATAGCTGCAAGTTTGCTCTTGTTCAATGTCTTCTCGTGCCTTTACAAGTCTCCAAAACCTAGCCATAACATAATTTTTGGTCTTGATTAGGCTCAACAGCAATAACGGAAACGTTGCTAAATCTTGAAACTATTGAAAAAGCAAATTAAGCGAAAATAAGAAGTTGAACCAAACCAATGAAAGTTTGACAGCAGACTGCTCCTTCCGCAGAAAACACTGCTCGGCAGACCGGTAAATGATCATTTTTTGCAATGGTTACGACTTCAAAAGCCCAATTCTCTTTTGTTTTATGGGCTGAAACCAAAAGCTTTTAGCCTTTCCGTTCAGAATCTCTCCCTTAAGTATTCTTAAAACTGTTCTTTATAGTTTTTGGAAGTGTTTTCTGTATAAGTATGCTCAAAGGCTGCACCAAACATCTTTACTCAGTATATTTATGTGCCCCCTCAAACGCACCGCTATCGCCTGTTTACCGAAATCAAACGTGAAGTTACTCTGCTCTCTGGCCGTACTTAGCACACGCCTTTTTATAAGAACCAGTAAATTTTGGCCAAGCCTCGTTGTTCTTAAGATTTTGCACGATTTGAGCCTAAATTGTTCTTAGCTTGTTCTTAATTTTTGGAGAAATAATAAGTTTTACTATGAAGACACCGTGTACATAGGTTTGTGAAGACATCGTGTACATAGGTCTGTGAATCTGTACTGAAGAACAAAGCTTATTTAAGTTGCAATTGCATAATACTTTTGTATGTGCAGTGCTTTGAAAAGATTCCGTGTGTGAAGCAGGCTCAATGAGGTGTGCTCATTAAGTTAAAGACACGTAATTATAAATGCCTGAAGCCATTCAAATCTTACCCTTTGAATTGATTCGGTGATTCAGTACCAGAGACTAGCTCAGAGATTTGCAGAGACCAGTTTGTTCAGTTTTCTTTTGCACAAAGTCAAAATACTGTTTCTGTAGAAAAAAACTTGTGTTCTCTGCCAATGCTGACGTGTGAACAAAAAAGTTTTCAAGCGGTACACGCTTCTTTTGTAAAGGTTTGGATTTTTTTTCAAATTGACGTAAGTTAAATCGATATCAATGCTATCTGCTGGAAAGTAGTTCTATTCTATTCTAGTCCGGCCGTTCGATCAGTTCATAATATTGCTGAATATCTTTGTGCACGGAATAGCTCGACGATTGGTTCTCGTGCAGTGTCGGAAAGTACTCAATCTGATGCTTTCGGGGAAAACTTTTCGCAGCTCCATGTGTGTATGTTTAATTACTCATTAAAAAGTTTGCCTTCTAATTTGCCGTATTTGAGGATGTCGCTAGTGATATCCTGATTCACAACTCTTCTATTGAGCGGCCTGCACCGAGGTTGATGTTTTTTTCTGCTTCATATAAAATTAGGGCACGTAAAATTGCGTTTCAGCGCCACCACCTGCACACGACAAAGAACGATAACTTTTATAAAAGATTAAAATCAACATCTTTATGATTAACAAAGAAAACAGGCAAGAGTGACCCACTTGAGGATGTAATTGCGACTTTTCTGAGATAATTTTAGTTGCCTCATAATTTCAGAAGACAAACAGAACCATTTTAATTTTGCCAGTTAATATACATTAAAGTTTTAATAACTATTTCTTGCTTTTGTCATTAATCGGTTGCCAAAGTCTTTCGGTTCCTGTCCGTCCAAAAGAAGCGTAATTTCACACTAATTTCAGCCGAGCTTTGGCTGAATGATGCCGCAATTCAAAGTAAAACCTGTGGCACAAATTATTCTAAAAGTATATTAAAACCTCCTTTTCAAAGTCCAATATCTGCCAGCTGGCCCGTTTCCGTATCCAAACAGTCCTTGCGATCGAACCGCTGATAAACGCCACACCTCTTCAACAAGACAAACAATATAACAATGAAACCAATTTTATTTCAATTGTTGACGCTACGTGTGGTTTGTAAAAGGGCAATTTGTATGGGCAATAACTAAAAAAGAACTCGTGAAGTTAAGATAATAACTACAAACACTTTTCAAACGTAACACTTCAAATAGAGAAGCCTATATTCTATTGATTGTATCACAGTGCGTTCACACGCTCAACGCTAAAATTTATAAATAAGTATTCTTTCTACCGTTGGCTTTTTTCCAATCGGGTCATTTTTTTAACAAAAACGCTACAGAAAAAAAAGCAACTGCCAGAAATAAAATAAATAGATACAAAATCGAGAAAAAAAATTCCAAGAGGAAGTCTTGTTCTCATTTTACCTGGGAAAAATCGTCGCCCAGCTATTATTTGAATTCCTTTATGAGATCAATACAAGTTCGTAAGAGTAAAAAAAATGGAAGAATCAAATTTATCAGCGTAAACCAAGCTTTTTCAACTTAAAACTCACCTTCAGTGTTAGAGTCAAAAAACGTTGGATTTTAGTAAAACAATTTTAATAGGCCAAAGCCTATAGAACGTTTTGCTTTTTACGCTTATAGCAAGTATCATGCAAGTTCAGTAGTGTTATACAGCGATCCACTTCGTTAGCTGGTTGGTTGAAATAGTTTCACTAGTTGTTTTTGACTAGTTTCCACTGAGCAGGAGGCCTGCAGCTTTAAGAAAATTGCAAGTATAGTAGTTGTTTGAAACAGGTTTGAAAAGAGGCAATGAAACGGGTATAAATAATAGTAGTAGTAATAATAATAACAACAAGAATAATAATAGTCCACGACTCTATTTACCTAGGGTTATAAGTGAAAGTTAGAAACGGATAGACTTGTAGCCCTCTGTAACATTAGCTTACTTTTCATTGGGACAACTAAATGTATGTGTGTGGGTTCTTTTAAGTCCGCCGGTAGAACGTTGTGAGACAAGGCCAACGACTTAATGTTCCCAAGATGGGATGCACAAGGGGTTTAAAAGGTTTATAGGAGGGCAACGAATTAGGAAAAAGTCAGCCGTAACAAGGGATTTTAAAAAGCTTTGGAGGTGGTGGGGGATGGATTGTAGATATGCGAGACAGGGAAACGAATTGGAGGGCAGATATATTAGGAACAAGTGATATCGGGCAAGGGATTGAAAGAGTTTGGAGGGGGAGCAATGATTTAGGGAGAAGTGAGATGGGCAAGAAATACAAAGGTTTTGGAGGACAGCAGTGTAGTGGGAACAGGTGAGACAGGGCCGCTATATGAACGGGTTTGGAGAGGGCAGTGAGTTTAGTAAAAGTTTGATGCGGCACGTGATTGAGAAGGTTTGGAGGAGGGAAGTGAGTTGGGGACAAGTGAGACGGCACAAAAGGTTAAAAGGGTTTGGAAGGGGATAATAAATCGGAAGAAACGGT
>JAOBRG010233204.1:0-16963 GCA_027574985.1 Umimayanthus nakama | reverse complement strand
GGGCCATAAAAGGAAGGAAAAAACTCGGTCCATAACTTGCCGTACGGACCTCGCACTCGGCTAATAAGAGGTATAAATCGTTCTGTCTTTTGACTTCTGAAAGTGATTGCTTGCGAAAGAATTTCAATAATTCTCCTCAGATGTCTTTATTTGACGTTAGATTCAATAATTAATCATGAATTGACTGAATGGTGAGAAAAAAAGAAAAATAATTGCGGGAAGATGTAGTCCAATCCCATTCAGGCCACCCCACAGTGCACGCGGCGATCAACTGTAACTGGCTTGGAAAACAAGAGTCCGAGACAATACAGGCCAATATGGAGAAAGCCGTACACTTAAGTGATATTCACCCATTCACTTTAACAACGCTGTGTTCTTAGCTTAAAAATCTTCATAATTTTTCTGTGAGTTTATAGGGTTTCTGTGTGCTAAGAATTGTGGGGAAACCGTACCGTAGTGACCATCTATTTGTTATGATGAATTCTTAGTCTACAGCGAATATCTTCTTGATCATGTTAATACGTCACCTCTACTTAGTACAAACAACCTTTTCTCTTAAACTGGGTTTAAGATTCACAGCTTTTGTTCTCTCAAAGTCTTGCATAATTGATTCTACAAGTCCTGAATCTCCATCGGTGAAAAGCCAGAAAATCCTCTCCATGTTATAAGGCACCTAAATGTACGTTGTATAAGAAATATAATGGAAAAAAAGCAGAATGGTTAAACTTAAACAGTCACATAAAAAAAGGAAAAACATACCAATTTAGTTATTATTTTAGCTTGAAACTCCTTGAAAATCACAGTTTCAATAAATGATTTTGCCAAAATTTTTTGTTAACTATAGACCACTTCCATAATGGGTCCCAGTGACTATAAACAAAAAACATTGAGTTGATGCCAGAAAAGAAAAAAATACAACAAATGACTTGTATGAAAACTTGTAGCTAAATAATCATTATGGAAGGCATATTGTGAACCCAAAGTGGTCTCAGACTATTGAAATTAACTAAATTCAGTGTATCTGATTCCCTTGGGACAGGACACTAATGGATTGAACAAGTTACTGAACCCCAATAGAAGCTTGTGCACATTTATACAGGGCCCCCGATAAAGTGCGATAAAAAATCGGAAATTATGCGGCAATTCAGGGCTTACTGTGCGGCATTTCAGGGCCCCCGATAAAGTGCGATAAAAAATCGGAAATTATGCGGCAATTTAGGGCTTATTGCGCGGCAAATAATGCGATTTTTTTTAGCTCATTTTAAGACAACTATCACAAGGTTGTACCATTTTTATTGACTCATATTGTGTAATTTGTAAGAATTATGCGGAATTGTGCGGAAATTTGCGAATTATGCGATCGGGTGCGATTTTTGATCAATTATGCGGGATCGCACCATCGCACAATATCAGAGGCCCTTTTTATACAGTTGAACGGACTGAAGCAAGTCAAGTCAAGTGTTCTGCTCAAGGACGAGACACAGTGTTCTGGACATTGTCTCACCCCAAAGTCTAATTTGGCAGTATGAACACAGAACTGAAAGAGGAAGTGGGGAGATATGACTGAATATCATACATGTTAAGAAATTAATATGACTCTCAGATATTAATTACTTTCAGTTCAAGAGAAATGGTAGCATGCATACACTCATAATCCATTTGTCAAGAGTTAAACCACAACCGAGCATGCTGGTTGACTGATCTTAAGGTAGAGAGCTCTCACCAGTTGTCCAGACTGGTCTGATTCTCAGGTCTCATTTTGGTAGTTTGGGGACAAAAACAGAGAGAGGGGGTTGGGAAACTAGGATTCAAAAGGTCCTTCTATGCGTGGGAGCATGGATCCAGTCATTCTTCAGTGACTTGGGGGAATATTGAGTTACGCAGGGTTTTTTTACATTTTTTCACAAAAACTAGAATGTTTAGATTTGTGAAGTCTGTAACTGCTTAAAAACAGCACAACTCTGATACCTAAAATAGACAGTACAGTTGGCAGGTATGCTATTTCAATGAGTGCCTAAAAAATAAAGAGATGGGCCAAGCACCTCAAACAAAACCCACCTGGATATCCATTGCTGATGACCATGTGCTTTGAACTCTCTCAGCTATGGAATAGTCCCCACTGGAAATCACTCGGTGAACAATGTCATTGTCATTGACGGCACAAAACAACTCAACAGGGAGACCCATTTTCCATGCTACTGCACCAGCTATTAAGAGGACCACAAAGTAGAGACTGAAATGACTTTAGAACCTCATACACTAAGTAACACACTTATGTCCTGTAGTACCAGATTAGTATGTGCAAAGTAACTAACAATTATTCCATGAACGTACATTAGATAACAGCTTTTATATAGTGCTCGAGGTGCGAAGCACCGATTTGGCTATCATAAGCTCATATCCATCAAGCATGAGTGGAATAATTGTTTTATTAAACACCAAACTATAGATAAAAGAATCTTGAATTCTATTTTCTACCGAGTTGAGTTTTCAGCAAGGGAAAATTTTAGGGAAAATTTCTGCGATAAAGTTTTCAGCTTCCATATTTTGACAAATTGCAGTATATAGGATTTATACTATGAGTAGAGATCCAATCAGATTACCAGAATCTCAATATGCTATGCTTGGTATTTGATAATTAAAATTTTGAATAAAATTATAAATACAGGTACCATATTTTTTGTCAAATGTCTAATAACAACTTCACAGCAGTCTCCTGTTTTTTCTTCTGTTCTCTTTCCTTCAATTGTACTAATTTCTTTTCTGCTCTCAAATAAGCACCTGGAGTGCCTTTGCTGGTTTTGCTTAAATTGAAATTGGGTGGCATTTTTGAAAGTCCAGAGTTTTTTTTGTCTTAAATCCAAAGCTATTTCTTTTAAAAAAATACTCAAAATAGTTTTACATGATTGAGCAGTTTCCATGGTTTTATCAAATGGTATGGAAGAAGAAAGGGGAGTCTACTGGAATTGGGGAATGTTTCAAAACAAATATATAAAGTGTATTTTTTCATTGAGAAGTTTGAAACTTTAAATGAGCTCCTCAACCCCAGCCCAAATGTATTCACTCTCAGTTAGCCATTGTTCAATATTTAATGAGTTTAGTTTGTACAATATATTGTAGTACTGTTATTGAGTAACACTGTTTAACCGCTGTTTAACAAGCACCATGATGCAAGCTCCAAATCTAGAACAGAACTGGCTGTCCACGTATAGTGAGTTTGGGAACAAAATTGATTAAATATTTAACCCTGAATGTCAAGTCCACTAAATACCTGCACATCTACATACAGATAATTCTATATTCAAGAGATATTAAATTACTTAATTATGGTAATTCATGATTCAAATCAAGTATGGTTAATGTATGTTTCTGTATACATACATACATGTAGCCTAAGCCAGTTTCTGGGTTAGATCAACCCTATAGACCCTTATTCTTTTAAAGTTGTTTTTTTAAAACAAAATATATTTCTTACTGTTTATGACCAGGATTTACTTTTTACCTGTTATATGTCCCATTGCTCCTGTTGGCACAACAAATCTGATAATCTGCCCAATGTCTTGACAGACTTGCAGATATCCATAAAAGAAATGAACTATTTGGCCCATGATTCGAGCCCAGTTGATAGAGCTGATTGAACCAAGACAGTGTTCTGCGGCATAACTCTTATCAGTTAAACACTCTTTTACTGGCACATCAATGTCATCAGATGTTCCTTCAGCAATGAATGTATGAACATTGCTATCTAGAACAGTTGTCATTTGTTGCTCTTGTATCTTGGTGCACATTCCCTTTGGCAGCATAACAACAATATCAATATTTTGTGTATTTCTAACACTCTCAATAGCTGCGCTGCCAGTGTCACCACTTGTTGCTACAAGAAGAGTCATGTTTTTCTTTTTCCTCGATAGGAAATACTGCAGAAACTGACCAACTGTTGCAAGTGGAAGGTCTTTAAATGCCATCGTCTTACCATGGAAGAGTTCCAAGAGATAGAAGCCTTTAACTTCAACAATGTCAACAACTCCATCAAACCCAAATCCAGCAAACGCCTTGTCCACAATTTCTGTGAATGTTTACTTAGTAGATCAAAATAAGCAAAACGCAGGGGCAGATCCAGAAATCTGGGAGTTGGATGGGGGGAGGGTTGGAACCACATGGTGAAGGCATTCATGACCCAAAAACCTTTCATTTTTACAACCGTTTTATTTTTTAAATTTTTTCCCCTATGACCCACCCCTGAGCTGACATGGGTACATGTATAAACTGGGGTTAGGAACATGTGGAAGGGAGGTCAGGCCTCAAAATATTTGGTAGGAGGATCAGTTCTGTGGTGGCTCCAGAAACTTTAGAACTAAGTAAAGGCCAAGTTCCTAGCTTTAAAATTGGGCATTTGAACACTTGTTTCATATCTTTTGTAAAACATTCCAAAAAAAGGGGGAGGTTGGCCCTTCCAAAATCTGTGCATGCAGTTCACTCATCAGATCGAAAATTGTATATCTATGTCCCTGCAGCACACGTAACAATTGTAGGTGTGACACTTGTTCAAACCCATCTTCAGACACCAAAATATTTATCTGATCCCACACCGGTTTCTTATCATTTGAAGCAACACCCAGTTTCAGCCCACAGTGGCTCAAAAACTATCTTCTTGGTGGCATGCAGGCTTTGGTTGTGCTAGGATGGCGATTAAATTTTTTGTTTTGATTCGACATGTGACTTGCAATAAGTGCCAACTGAGAGTTGGACAAGAGTTTTCGTTTTCAAGTGTTGTAGCAATTTGTCAATGGGAAATGCATATCATGTACAACCATGAAGGAATTGTTAATTACTCTGTAATTCATCGTCTGCGATTGATAAATTCACCTAAGCTTGGCTACGAGAAGTTCCAGTCAATACATTGATCACCCTAATGTTGCTGTTTGTTAATCAACTTGGTGCATGCGCTTGCAGGTTGTGTTGACCGTGGTGATTTTAGAAATACCTTCAATGTCACTAAAATAGTGAAGCCTCCTGTGTTTTGTTCCTTAATCAAACACTTTGATTGAAAAGTATATGAAAAATGGACAAATCTTCCTTCCAAAGCAATGTTTAGATACTTTTTATTTTTAGCAAACGGAAGCAACTTTAGCTTATAAATCATTAATTTTGTTTGAATATGATTGTGAAACATCAATTCAGTTAACACATCTGTTTTCGCACTGAAGCAACTTGGTGCTAGAATTCTGTCAAATAAATACATATCTGGCTATTCTTAAAATACAAAACAACAGTCAAGCTATAGGAACTCATTCCGATCTGCATCGAAAAACACTTCCATTACAGGCGTCTTGACTATTGGTTGCAAGTCAAAATGTGCAGTTGTAGTGTTGAGCAATTTCGCTCACTGTTTCCATCATTTTAAATGAGTACTTTATAAAAATGTTATAATAAGTGTAATGCAAAACTTTACCAACAGCTGGTTTTATTAGCTTTGATTCACATCAATCAGGCAATTGGTTACGTTTTTTTACATATAAAACTTTTTGGGCCATTTTTTATTTGTGCTTCCATAAATTCAATTTGGTCTGGCTTAATTCCAATAATTGGACCTTTTTATAGAATTAAGCAAGATGTTTCAAAGACTATTTGATTTGCACAGAACTCTTTTCCCACTAGCCCCACCCAGCCCCCACTCAGTTTTATAATGCCCATTCCTTAATCATTATGAATTATAATTATCAATTCGGAGAAAAAGAGGGAGGGGGGGGGGGGGTTGAGCATCTGTCTAGAGTTGCCAAAGGTTGTCTTTGCTTTTGAATGAAAGGTGGAAATTGTTTATAACAACCTCAATCTTGACTAAAACTGGATGTGCAAAATTGCATGCCTTCCGTTTGGTTTTTTTGAAAACAGAATTTTACGGGCCGTACACAACTAACTTCTCCCCCACCCCTCCCCCATGAAACATCCATTGTCGGATAGCGTTGACCAGCAAACATCGAATGGACTGACTCTATGTACATATCTCTTCCCTATGTCAACTAAGGGTAAAAATTTCGTGAACAAGAACAGACTTTTAATAACAACATTTTAAAAAGTTACCTTCCAAATCAACTCGGGGAATTTCCTCTTCGTCAATAAAAAGAGCAAAAATCTCCTTTGTCAGGTCCACGAATGATAATCTCTTCCACTTCTCCAACACCGATTGCTTCACTCGTGGAAAACGTTCTGGCATGAGAATACCTCCGTCAGCACTGTAACAAGTCGACAGCACGGCTTCCTCGAACGTCACTCCTTTCACCTTGCCTCTGGTGCTCGCGAACTTCATGTTTGGCCAGTATATTTTACTGACCTACTTATAGCGATTTTTTTCCTGCTCAATACGCTTTGCTACCTCGCCTTATTCAGATCTCGTTCCAGGGGTGTGCGGAAAAGAACAAACCAGCTGATCTGACCCTGTGACGTCATCAGCAAAACTGCGTATCGTTAGCCTGCTCTTAAACTCTGATTAACGAACTATTGGAAAGAAATATAAGTCTTTTAAAAATGAAAAGTAAATCACTAAAATCATAGATTTCATTTGTATCAATTCCGCGCGCCTTGTCTCGCGGATCGGGCCTAGAACAGCGTGATATACGGAGTTTACAGACGTCCTCGGCCTCGCTCCTGATTGGCTAATTCCAGGAACTCAGAACTGCTGGAAGTGCTCTTTCTTTTCTTTTCTTTTCTTTTTTTTAAAGATTACAGAGTGAGGATCACTTGCTACATCTGTTTCACCCTCTTATATATTCGGGAGGGGGGGGGGGGTGCCCGCGGCCCATAACTCTAAAACTATAAACGATAATGAAACGAAGCTTAGTGAGGTATTAGAAAACTCTAAAATAATTGATTTGGTGTAGTTTAATTGGCCTAAAACGTCATCACTACTTCGTATCCATCAAAACTTTTAGGTTTTCCAAAAATGTTCTATATTACAATAGAAAGGTTTAGAAACGTTTCTGAGTTAAAACAATCGTCAAATAATGGTACACTAAAATGTAAAGAAAACTTCCTTTTAATTATAAATAACAGTATCTTTAAAAAGTAACTGAGATGTACAAAGATAGTTTTTTCAGCCGAAAGATCAAAGTTCAAACTTCACATTAGCTCTTAAACTGTAAGTTTTAAACTTTACTCAAATTTCTATTATTTAACGCCATTCTCCTGCATTAGTGTCACTAAAACTGTTTTAGTTCTGTTGGCACTAAAACTGTTTTAGTTCTGTTTTCAACGTTTTCAACGTTTTGAAATGTAAATTAACCAAGATTTACGTTTGAGAATAACAATTAACACAGTTGTTTTAAAATATTTTGTGAATTAATGGAGAAAAATACTAAAAAAGTCAAAATTTGAGTAAACATGGAGTCCGTAAGGGTGTTGCCATGACAACATGTGATACCCTTGACGCAAACTCTTGTTAGTAAAAGTTGCCAAATATGGTGGGCGTTACTTTAATATCAAGGAAGTTCACGAAAGTTGAAATCAGCGCAGGCTGAATTGGGTTAAATTCAAAAATCTTGTGCCCGTTGGAGGCACTTTCTAGTAATGGGCCGCATTTTCACAACTGGGTTAACTAAAATGGGGTTACATTTTTAGAAGAGTTACTAAAATGGGGTCGCACATTATCGGGATTTCTGGGATAAGAAAATTCTGGTAAGCAGGGATTTAAAACTAGGAAGCTTCGCGGTTAAAATATGGTTCCTGCTTTTGTTTAAATATTAAACAATCGGCTCGCTTTAAATTCCTGTTACTGAAATTACAATAATATTTTCGAGAAGAGACTAAGATGGGGTCTATAGTTTGCCACAAAATAGAATATAGCACTCAACAGAACTTTACCAGAAGTACCCCCGGGCGTTGGGTAAACCTGCGTTTCGGCCTGTTTTCACTCTACAGTTTCAGAAAACTTGTGTCGCCCAACTACCGTTTTACTCTAAGTAAGCGCTGCCCTCGCATAAACACCGTAATTGAATAAGCGTTGCACTTCAGGCGGCGTTTTAACTTAAAATTAAAAGCATGAAACGCCATCCCTCGTTGCCACTTTACAACTATAACTGAACTTTTACATAACACAAGATTGTGAATTTCCGGTAATTTGATTGGCTCTCGACTTACGGTATAAATCCAATATACTGTACTATTTGTTCAAATATGAAAACTGGCAGTTTTATAAAGAGAACTGATTTTTCACACAGGAAGGCCACAAACTCGAGATTATATAAAAAACAAAAATCGAGATATTTTTGTCCAGTGTTAGGTATTTAATAAAACAATTATTCCACTCACGCTTGCTGGATACGAGCTTATGATAGCCGACTCGGTGCTCAACCACCTCGTCTGCTATCTAAAAGCTCATGTCCAACGTGCGTTCGTGGAATAATTGTTAACTGATGCCACAAAACTTGAAAGTTACATAGATCTCCGAAAACTAATTTTACTAATGACGTTGTAACAGCAAAATATTTCAGCCTAAAAATAACTCAGTCGAAGGTGGGAGGTCTTCGTAAATGGATCAAGTCGTCGCAGTGTGCGGGAACTAGAGCCGAAGGTTCAGATACTAGACGGGGAAGCAGAGACAGAAATTTTCTGCAGTTTCGCCTGCAGAAGGACAGGTCGTAAATAAAGTGGGATCAGTTACCCATTCCTTGACCTTCACAGATTCCCGACGTTTGTCGCAAGATATGACAAAGTGGCAATTTGTATTGCACATTACATTACGCTTGATCAAAGTCACAGTTTGTTGTATCAGTGCACAATATAACTAGAAACGTTTTACTGATGGATTGATTCTATTGGTAAGATTTGCAAAGTTGTTTAATCAAATGATCGCATGTCTATTTTTCAATAATTGAAATAGTTAATTGTTGTTAAAGTAATTATATAGCCATTGATTGCTTTGTGTCGCAATGGGATTAACAGCAAACAGATTGAAACTAATTTGTTCTCCATTTTATCTGTGAACACGCCGTTACCGCACACATTTTCAAAGCGCAACTCATATAGACCCACATACCTTTGAATTTCACAAATATAATATTTTATAACCCTGAAAATACATGGTTCAAAATGCTATAGGATAGTTTCCTTGTTTTAAAACATTTTGAAGACAAGCTACAAGAGGAATGTCGTATGCTAGGAATGCTGTCCTAGACTTTTCTTTTACCTTCTAGCTGATCAATTACCGGAGGTCGACAGACATACTTACCGGAGTTTTAAATAGAATACTTTATGAGAGCCATAGTTCAATAACACTGTCATCAAGTTCTAATCAAAAACTTCCCGAGCCGCCATCGCGACCCGTTTTCTTCACTGTAATTGCTTTGGAGTGTGCCAATACATCACAAAAATCTGGAATGGATAGATAACACCTGTCGCTGATAAAACTGAACACTTGGCTGATCTGATCACGAGGAGCGCGACAAATCGAATTGCTGTTGTCAGCCCTTCATAAGGGGCGAAAAGAATGTTCATTTGCCCCCGAGAATGTAACAAGGTTGACCGTGAAAAAGAGCGTCGATTCAATTCCAACAATCTGCTGACGTCCGATCACATAAACATTTCTGGATCACATTTTGCTAAAATGGAGATCGTAAAGTCGGAAGTCATTACTGTTGCCTTCTGTTCGCTTCCATACAAACCAAAGTCAAAGGAACGGAACAAGAAAGCAAGGAAAGCAGTTCGTTTTCACGGCCATGAGAAATGGTCGCCCACTTCAGAACCGAGTACAACCGGTTCTTCACGGTTTCAAAGCCCAGGGAACAAAATATGGCGTTTTAAACACATTTCCTTTCCTTGGCTTCCAAAACCTGCTAAAAGAACTACCAGCGATGACAGCAGAGCCCAAAAACAAAGCAAAATACCGAGTCGTGTTGACGGTCCAAGAGTTATTCGGACTCACTCCGCTCCAAAATCTCTTGGCGCGCAGTTTCGGGGAAGGAAAATGGAAAGTAAGGGAGTAACTCCTTCTGATAACAGCCATAACAAAGAAGCTACGCGTGAACATGAAAACGCCGCAGAAGATGCGAATTACCACCGACTCTCTCCGCCTGTGCTTGACCCATGGAGACGTCGACGGATTTCTTTGCCCAATTTTGCGACGGACGCAATGGCGTTGAGAGAAACAGCGGCCATGGGCGAATCCTTAAGAGAGCAGTGTTGTCTCACACCAAACAGCCATCGGAAGAAGTTTCTCCCACCACAGCTAAAATTTACGGCTGAAAATCACGATGGAGAAGACGTTCATTATACTAAAAGTGAAAAGAATAACAAGAGTAATGATATACGGAAAATATCTGCAGATGCAGCGGTTAACAAAACTATCGAAATGGAGGAAACAAAGCCCCGTAGCCATAGCTTCGACTTGCCAAATGTCAATGCGCTTTCTTTAAATGAAACGAGCAGTATATTTATTCCGTTCGCAAAACTTTCGTCACAGAAAACGGATCAAGACGCTCAGCAAGCAACAAATACACACAAGCCGTCACGCAAACATCTTCAGGTTAAGAAAGTCACGAGTCCTGATATTTTTTTTGTGCCAATTCCAGGTGACGAAATTGCGGATAGCAACAACGATGAAGAAGATGATGAGGACGAGGAACGGCTTTCCAACTCGGAACCGACTTTGCGAAAGCTTTCTCCCCCTGAAACTTGCCAAGCGGCTGAATTGATGTCTCTCAATATTACCATTCAAGAAATAATACGAACCGAATTGCAAGTTAGATTAGAAACGCGTGAATTCTGCGTGGAAATGTGCCAGGAGTGGTGTAAGGAGATCAGTCAGACCATTAAAAGACAAGTTCAAGAGTTGAGAAGTGAGTCCTACAAGGTGGCTTGTGTGGTGTATATCGGGGCGTTACGCGGGCATGGGGTCCACGCTTCAGTGCAATCCTTGTGGAGTCCTCGCCAGGACAATTTTACAGCTGTTAGTTACAAAAATAACTCTCTTTTTGCGATTGCCTCTGTTCTGGCAATGAAGTTTGAACAGCTCATTTGATTTTGGTAACATTAAGCAACGGGATCTATAATTGTATCAAAGTTTCACACAATAACGTCTGTCGATATTTCGGTTCAACTCAGCTTAAAAGATAATAGCGACACAATACCGTAGTTAACAAAGATTAACAAATCTATCGAGGAGTATTGAGATAGTTTGGAACAAAAAGTGATGGGAAGCGAGTTGTTACTTATGAAATAGCTTTTAGTTTTTAGATTCTAGATAAGTTTCAATAAATAGTTAGAGTTAATATTTGATAGACAAATCTCAGCTCGTAACCTACCCGAAGAGAGGCACTTAGGAACAGTGCTTTTGCGTTCCAATAAACTCTTCTCCCTGCTGTTAAGACCTGCTGCCCCCCTCCTTTAAAAGAGCGAGTTAAGATGTCTGCCAGACCACCTGCTTTCCAAGTTTTTCTGTCATCAGATTTCAGTTTTCATTTTTTTTTTCTTATTTTTAAAAAGGAAACGTAGGCTGAAAATCACTTTGGCCTTTAAATAAAGCTTAAACGTTTCCACGTTGTGGTTGAGGGGTTTAAAAGCTGTAGTTTTGTCCACAGCGCCAATGCCAGGTTGCCAGCCCTTTGACTTTTCAAACGCCGTCATCTGGAGTTATGACGTCATCTGGAATTATGACGTACATGTTGTACAGGCCCCAGCAAAAAGACTGTTCAAAGAAAAATGGCGTCAAAAGAATATTCAGTGCCGAAATTTTTAGCTTCAAACCGGACTGTTTGAGTGATAATCAGCCAGAATCAAGCTCGGATGAGATGCTACTGGTTGAGGACAGTCCAAAAGATTTTAAGTCACTAACAGTTGGCAGTTCGCGAAAGACCGAGTGTATACGCCTGCTGCAGAGAGATCGAGAATGTTGCTGTTCTCAGAGGAAACTTCGAACATCTGAACTGCATCACAGACCCCATTTGGTTTTAAAGCTGTCAACGACTGTACTTCTACTAGGTATTCCGTTTTTGTGTAGTGGTTATGATTAATAACAAACGATTGGAGAACATCGAATGATACTGAACTCAATTGCAAAAAGGAGTGGATTTTTTTATGACAAAAGGGTTTTATCAATCAATGTTTGGTAACCCTATTTTTTCTGAAACTTTATGGTGTCGTGGCGCTAAACCCCCAATCCATTAGTGTATCGGATGGGTGTCACTTGCAACAGTCTTCTGACAAAGCAAAGCAGTTTTTTCCCCGTCAAAAACGGTGCAGCATATAAAGCTTATCGAGCAGGGTTTTTCCCTTGCTCTTTGGAGCTGTAGAAACTAGTTTTTCGAAATTTTCCGAACTTCCCCCCCGAACGTCAATGATCCGCCCCTAAACAAGATTCTATCTTAAGTTAGCTACACGCTTTTTTTATATTAAACAATTTTATAAGTACAATGAGTCTCTAATTTGACCAAAAATTAAGAACAAGCTAAGAACAACCCAAGCTGAGATTTGGAATCAAAGTTCAAATTTTTAATTTTCTTAAATAAATTATGTTAATTTCTTAAAACTAAACTGCATCGAGCGGTGAAATACTCCTATTGAACGATTCCACCGAATTTATTTGACTTGATGTATCATGGTCAAAAAGCTGAAAACGGCCATTTGAGAGACCCAAACTTTCAAAAATTTCTGGGAGCATGCCCCAACTCCCCCCTAGAATGCTCGCGCCTTCGGCGTTTGTTGGCGCTCCTCTTTTTTGAGAATCCAGGATCCCGCCCCTGTCGTACATCCTACAAATGTGAAAATACACTCTTGAAGAAAAGAGTGCTGAGCGCTTTGCTAACCTTCTTTGGACAAGCTTCTATTAGCTTACAACATGAAGAAGAATAGAAATACTATGAACTAACAAACTTGAAAGCTGCAGACACCAGCTTTACGTGAACAGCCCCATCGAGTTCATGGCCAGGCGAGCACCTTGAGGGCGACGAAACAATGAAAACCGTAGTACTTTATAGAAAAGAACCAGACAGGAAGTAAAATTGCGAAACCATATCAAATAATTTTGTTCTGATACGTTTAGTAGAAAAGGAACATCAACACAAAACCAAGTACTTTTACAGTAGCGCAAAAAGAACAGAAAACCAGATATTCACATACATTTACAATAAGCAAAGCGTTAACCAGTAGCCATATATAGTAAATTTGGTTCTGATGCAAGCTTCATACATGATTTCCCTATAAAAAGAAACACCAATGACGGGAAACCTCGTGCGCGCACGAAAAAACATTGTTCACTGGTTTGGTATATGCTAACGTCCAGTAGCGGCCAGAAATAACAAAATAATCAAGTAAATTGAAAATACCAATTAATGTCATCAAGTTTGTGTAATTTGCTAATAAGAGATAACTTGTTTTTCAATTCACTTTGCGAAAAACTCATTAAAATCAGTTATAGTTTCAGTTTGTGTAAATGGGCTGCTCCATTTCCGAGCTTAGGTTTCGGCAGCGTCTGATAAACAACGCCAATAAAAAGCACGATACAAAACAGCTTATTAAACAGAATGATGTATATCGTATCGTTACATTTGAACCCGAAGCCTGTGCTATCACCAATAGGTAAAAGTAAAATTCTAATCTTTAGCAAGTAGAAAGGTTTCAAGCTCTATCCCAGATAGGGATTCAACATTCGAACAAACTCGGCGAAAAAAGTGGGTTGGGTCTATAGCTCACCCTAGCTCCCGTGTTTCGCGGACCCTGTCGACCCAATGAGAATACACGCTTTTTTTACAAGAACAATTTTATTAGAGCAACGAGGCTCGAATTTTGCCAAAAGAACAAGCTAGGAACACAATTGGAACAATCCAGACTGGGATTTGGAATAATAAATGCAATGTTTACTTACTTTTAACAAACTCGATTTTATCGAGAGCTAAAATACACCAAACGTTGAAATCGTTCAAATTTCCATTGCGATTTATTTGGCTTGCCATCCTGATCACAAGTTAGGTGCATTTGCAATACTTTGGGATTTATTTCTTGCTGTTGCGGTTCTTATGAGTACTCTAAAATAAGAACAGTTTAGGAACAATTGAGACTGAAACTCTAAAAAGTTAGGAACAACGAGGCTTGGCCAAAATTTACTGGCTCTTATGAAAAACATTGTGTAACATCTGTTTATTTGTTTGTTTAAACTCGGTGTGTCTCATTAAGGGGAGGTATGGGAATGGTCCGGCCTGAAAGATTCGATCACACATCACCAGGCCAGTCTGTATACGTATACAATACGGCTAACCCCATTTCTACATGAAGAGAATATTTAGAACAACTAGCTTTGCTGAGTACCTGACGGAGTTAACCTTCAGCTAGCGATGGATGGTGTAGGGGACGGGGGGAAGGGGGAGGGGATTGTTTGCGTCATAGCGCCTGCCCAGTAAAAGAGACTCTCCCGAAGCATTCTGGGTAAGAAACAACATGGTGGACCTGTGGCTCGTCAAGGGATTCCTTTGTCTTTGTGCACTTTTTCAGCCTTCTGTTGGGTTCAAAGCCCCAGACGCAATAAGACCAGTAGAACATATTGTGGAGTATCAGAAGGAATACAAACTACCGGACCTTCCGTACGCATACGGCGCTCTGGAACCTCACATTGACGAGGCGACTTTACGAGTGCACCACCTCGGCCATCACGCCGCTTACACCAAGAAATTAAACACCGCGCTCGCTCAATGGAGAAAATCGGTAAGGTTCTCTCAGGCGCGTAAGGTGACCGCGTCCAACTTCTTACTTTGTGGGATTAGGCCGTATTTCAGACCTCTCTTAGACCTCTCCACACAGTCGCAGGCATGTCACTTGTCAGGAAAATCTGTCGGGGGGGAACTCCCATACTATCAGGGGAGGGGATGCTCAATGTACCTCTTGGGTTTAATGGTATTGTTTAGGGTGTTCAAAGCAAAATATTTACATTATTTGCATTTGACACGGTACCTTTTAGGGTTGCCATGGTCGCTTGAATGGGATTTTATGTAAATATCAGCTTTTAGAAAATAGATTCAATGACTCGGAAGAACACTCCAAAAGCAGAGAGAAAACTGGGCTTCGCCTTGTTTTCTTTCAACATTTTCTCGTGTTCTGCCACACAACAGCATATACTTTTAAAACTGGATATAAACACATGCATCACCGTTTTATTCCTTTAATATAAGCTTTTACCTTTACAGGGCATCTGGCAGGATGCGGTAAAAAATTGCAAATTATGCGGTAGTTCGAGGGCATATTACGCGGCAGAATTGGTCAATTACGCGGTAAAAATAGCAAATTACGCGGTAATTTAAATAGCCATAAAATTGTTCCTAAAAGTATTTTATGTCACTGCTGTTCTTTTTCTTATTAACAGACAGTTTGTTTATGAAGCGGCACGTTCTGCTATGATGACCTGAGATCTCGATCAGTCACATTCTCACCTTGTCAGGGCAAAACAAAGTAGCGCCACATCCTCATTTTTTCTAGTGTCCTGGTTTTTTTTTTCAAATGCCCTTTTGATTTCGTCAGCACTCTTCTGTTATTGTTTTTGGGCTCTAAAACTAGTAAGACCATCACTTCTTATTCTTGTTGGAGTTTTATCGAATGTGAACGCGAACAAACTGTTGGAGAGGTCAGCAAAGTGCAGAGTTTCCATGGTTAACACTTACCGCCGATTTTGCAATGTTCTTCAGCTTTACTACAAATTTATCCTTCGCAGACCATTGCAAAAATGATAAAACATTGAAAATAACAGAAAAGGAACAAAATACTTCAGTTTCCCTGCGAAAAATAAGCCCCAGACAGAGTTTTGGTATAAGAATTGACGTTAATATAGTCACACAGCGAGCCACACTAGAGCCCAGGCGAGAATCGGTTGTGGCAGGGAACGCCTGGTGGAACAAAATTGTGAAGGTAGAAACGAACAATTGAAACATGTTTCCTTGGGTTTTGTTTGATGTTTTCGTCATTTCAGAGAGAAAAACTGCTAAAACTATGCGACTCCATCTTCGTAAAGAAAGTATATAGTATCTTAGTCCATATTATTTGATATTTTTTCAAAATTACGCGGAAATGCTCTCAGGATGCGGCGGATGCGGATTTTACCGTAGGATGCGATTCCGCATCGCCGCATCCTGCCAGATGCCCTGCCTTTAATATTGCTACAAAATTCATTGAAACTCAAGGGCTGCGGAGAAGGGGGGGGGGGGGGTAGAGGTAGTGCCCTCTAATGTTTTTTAAACCATAAAGACTTAGTAAGTAAGTGTGTCTTGTGTCCACCCAATATCAAGTCACTAGTGGTGACCCCCCAATCTCAAAGTTGCTCCGTGGTCCCTGAAACTAATTGTTTGTCCTTATGTTTTTGATTGGTACCATTCAGAGGTAAAACTCAGATTAGGCCACACCCAGATTAGTACTTTTAGGGATTCAATTGAAACTTTCTGATAAGGAATCCCCACCCTTTAATATTGGAGTCCCTCCAGGATATGAAACCTACAGGATTAACCAACTATAACAATGTCATCTTTAAAATAAAATCTTTTTTTATCAATAACTAAGGGTGAATCAAAGTTACTGGCCTCTAAGTCCATTGTTCAAATTCTGAAAAAGATTGAGGAAATTCCAGACGAGTGGAGAACTTCCATCAAAAACAATGGAGGAGGGTAAGTGTGCCTGTTACACTTGAGTAGTTATTAATAGTGCAATGGAAGAAACTGTATCTACTTACTCGAGTAGTAATGCAGTAGAATGACAGTTCTGAGCCAACTGGAATCAGCCAGGAAAGCGATAACTTGCTCTAGCACAGGTGACCCCATTCTATTTTCAGCATCAAACCAGTTTTGAACCTGATTAATAACCAGCATCTGCTTTTCTTGTTTAATAGAGTGAATTGAATTGAGTGCGTTTAGCACGCGGACACGCTCGATGAGCACCCAGTTGACCGTGACCGCGTGCTAAGCGGATGCGCAACAAACCATGACCGCTTGCTAAGCGGATA
>JAOBRG010233093.1:3393-16965 GCA_027574985.1 Umimayanthus nakama | reverse complement strand
GGGTGAGGGGCTGGGGGAAGACACCCCTCTTCCCAGAGATCCCATAAAGATATCCCACAGAAATAAATGGAATTATAGCAGCACTGTCCCACTGCTCGAAAAACTCCAGGAATGACCCTGAAACAAACTATGTTTGTTTCCATCGATAGGTGATTGACGGGTTAATCACAAAGTGCAAACAAGTGGCAAATATGATGCTTTTCCGAGTGCGAGCAGGATTTTAAGCCGACTCCAAGTGCACTTCGAGTGTCTGTGGCCATCATGCGCAAAACTAGAAGTGCACATTTACGAAGTAAAGAGCTTCCACTTGCACGGCGTTACATATCAGATCACAAAATACATACTATTAAACCTCGAACGTTTCGTTTAAAACTTCGGCTTTGACGTACTACCATTTCTTGGTCAAAACAGCCAGGCCTCGTGTTTGATGTTTCCCGTAGAGACCTCGCTATCGGTAAAAGTGTTGTTTTTGTTGACTGACAGTTTATACTGTTGATACGCTACACGAAGATCTTTGAAATTTTCTATTCTTCTGACAAGTATTATTTGGTCGAATAACTAGACTACGAACAATCTCTATATTTCCTCTTGAAAATACACTGCGAAGCCTGGCGCGGAGAGAGAAGAATTCTCTTTTGTTTTTCCTCGCCCTAGTTTCCGCGCGCCAGCTTTCGCGATGTCGAAAAACAGGGACTATTTTTAGGCTACCAAATAACCGCAGTGGGCACTTGATTACTTTTGGAACTTAAAAGGTGGGCGTTTTTCGAACTTTTGTCAACAATTTCAGGAAATTAGGGCATTTTCGAGGATGATAAAACAAAGGACGATAACGAGATTATTCAATTCGACTCTGCAAAACAAAAGAAAGTACAAACACTAACATTAGCTAAAATAAGCAATATAAAAGTTCACTGAATGTCTTAAAGACTAACGAACCTCGGCCAAAATTCATTAGTTCTTAATAAAAACTAGTGTGTATGTGGATCGAGTTCCGAAAACAAGTTCTGAGAGTTAGACACCCAATAGGTGCATTTCATTTCCTTTAAAAATAACTAAACTTCTTGTAGTTTCAATTTTTTCCAGTTATATTGGGCTGAGTCTGATCTTGAACAAAGTACACCTGTTCTCAAACTGTTCTTTTCCCCTAGTCTGATAACAACTGGCGACATTAGAAGAACACCAGAAACCCATATGAAAAATCTTGGTGCATGCATGTTTGTTCCAAGCTGAGCTTGAGACTATTAGTTGTTTCTCATTTTGTCAAGAATATAAATTGTCTGTTGAAGTTACTGTACGTGCATTTGTTCTCGTCAAAACAATGAAAAGCTCGAAATCTTTTAGATACTTTCAGCCTTTGAACGTTTTCACAAAACTGCACTCTTTTTGAGAATGACAAAAGTATTTTGCGTGTTGCAGATTTAAAAAAGGTTAAACCTAATTATCCTCAACCAACTTTCGTACCTTTATAAAATAAAAGAACGAATTAAGCATTGAAAATGTTTGTGTAGAAATGAAGCAGATGGATGTTGGAAGACTTTAATTCAATTTAGTTTGACGATCGCATTTACTATAAGAAGAACACGGAAGTTGATGACAGATACGGGTGGTTACTTTCACGCAGCGCAATGGAGCCGGCCGTTTTCCGCCCTCGTTAACGTTATCTCTGTATTATCTATGTAATATCCTCCTTCGACCTTAGCACGAATTTTGACTTTCGCCTGGCCCTGATAGTGATGTACAAAATGAACGTCTTGCAGACAAACGCAGTGGCATCATCGCTAATGTTTTCATTACTAATTATATGTCATGTATATTAGTCGTACAAAAGCTACTGAAAACAAAACTCGCACAAAAGTTAATGAAAACGAAACTCGTTGCTCTTATAAAATTTTGACAAAAAAACTATATACAGTTCTATGAAGAGAGCGGCTTAAACACAAAAAATGACTGAAGTTAAAAAAAAGTTTAACTTTTTTTCATTCTTCTAAGTTTTGCAATATGCAAATCATCATTTACAGTCAATAACTGACAACTTCTAATAAAGTGAGTCTCAGAAGTGGTAAATTCAGTACTGACTTACCCGCAGTGTTTCTAGGTGACTAGCAGAAGTTTCCGTGTGCTTGAAACTTTCTCAATATCAACATTTAGAGCTTTCATAAAAATAGTGTTATTTTACTGGCTAGTTTCCGTTGTTAACCAGTAGTTTGTCAACATCGAGACTATTTGGATATGAAAACTTCAACTCAGTATGCATGCAGCTTGCATAAAAAGGCTAGCGAACATGTAGTTCTGATATGAAATGTTATCACATTAACATGAGTGATAAACTATTCTGAGAAGACGGGCAGTCCATCGAAAGTCAAGGTTACTGCTTGTCTTGCCTCACTTACAGTTTCTTCAAATCCGCAAGGATTCAAGATGTTCAGTTTTGTTCCGACAGATAATCTTGATAACATGATTCATTTTTCTGCTCATGGCAATATTTTGTTCCGAAAATCAATATTAAGTTCGTGTGACTAAAGTGCGACATGATTTGAAATTGCAAAATAATTAAAATCTTAGTCGGTAGCGCACTTCCCGGCGGGAAAATGGCCTTGTGATATCGGGCATCAAAAACATTCAAACCGCTTCCTACAGAGTTGTTTTGAGCAAACCTCAGCAAGGAATGCTTGAGAAAATTAATGTTCTTCATTGACACAGCATGATTATGTCAGGAAGCATCATCAACTAGACTTTGAACACCACCTAATGAGGACTAACTCAGTCTTTAAATCAATTACTAGTTATACTTATTACTAAAGCCTGGTTTCCATATAATCTCTTCGATCTCATCAGTCTCGTAAGTCTCGCCATTCGCATTAAACGAGATCGATGCATGCGATTCACGCGATTCGATGCAATCGTATGTTTCCTTATGATCTCACCGATCGCACAAAGTGAGTCTAGAGTACTATTTTTGCGCGCCAAACAAAAAAAATGAACTCTCGGATACATTCTGATCGCACCAGTCGCTTTCGATCGCTTTTGAATGTCTCCATATAACCTCATTCAATCTCACACAGTCGCATCGATCTCCTTGATAGAATAGTGTTCTATCCGCGCAATCGCCCCGATTGTCTCAGTCTTACTCGATCGCGAAAGAAGTGTTTCCATAGAATCTCTTGGACCGCAAGGGCACTATTTCATGCGATCGGCGAGACTGGTGAGATCGAAGAGATTATATGGAAACCAGACGCCCTGATGGGTTAGACTACGAGCTTTTGAATTCGTCGAGCCGCGAAAAAGACAGCGCAAACGCCGACGCGCACTCGGGACAAACAAGAGAAGAGAGAGCACTCAACAGGAAAAACAGGAACTGCTTGTAGTCTACGATTGGTTAAGATTTCGTTTTCTCAAAAAGTACTGGAACTTTGGTGACGTCATACTAGTAGAAACGTCAGCAGTGTAAAAATGGCGAGGAAAGTCGAAGTATTTCTGTGAGACCCATGACGTTTTCGCATGCTGCGGTTTTTTCTATGTGATAAAGTTTTAGTGCTATCTTCGTCATTAGATAAAATACTCTTATGTATCAGTTTAAAACTTTTAAAATTGTTTTATGTATCACCCGAAAAAAAAGCTTGTTTGAAAGGCCGTTATTATACGCGAAGGTTTCATTTTTTCCTGGAGCTTCACTGGGAAAACTATTTCGGTTTTTTTCTCACCATATCAACAGGCTTGGCTTTCTTGAAACAGCAGTTCGAGGAACTTGTTTGAAATGCTGTGACTCCAATGTGAGAGATGTTTATATCTCCTGGTGCTTTACTAGGAACAAAACTATTATAATTTATTATTTTGAAGCATCTGGAATGGCCCCCTCGAAGCAGCAGAGAAGCATGGTGGGAACGCCTTGACGGCGCTGTGATGAATTGTCTGTTACAAAACTTAATTCCTGTTATTTCGAAGTTTTCTCTTCCTAATCTCAACAAAACAAACCCCCTTTATTAGTGTCTTGAAGCAGCAGAGCAGCTTTGTCGATAGGCAGTGACTCTGATGTGAGAAGTCTGTTTCCCCTGTTGCTTCATTGTGAATATTCAATGTATTGTTGTTTGTGTCTTACTCTAATGTCCACTAATAATTTTTCATATGCTTTTTGTTTCAACAGAAGTTCGACAACAGATGACCCGAATAGTTGATCAAATAAACGCCTTGCAAAGGTTTTTCTTAAACCTGACGTACTACTACTACGGCATTTTATATCACATTGAGGAGGTTATGTTTAGAGAGCCAGCCTGACGCTAAATATTTGTCATAAGATAATCAGTTGTACAGCGTAGTTGACTACTTAAGATATGTACAGAAATGACAAACTAACGCCTTCTTGTTTGGCCGAGCGAAAGCAAGGTAGACGCGTTGAAGCTGAAGTATGATTTATATGGCATCGCAATCCTAATCTTTGGTTCCCTGTGCTTTTACGTGAGTAAAGATTCTCGATTTTGGGGGGTTTGTACCAAATCTGCGCCAGTTTTGAATAATTACATCAATGCGCGCACAGCTTTTTAGATCAAAAGCTAGATAAACGAGATTTTTGCTGGACAAACAAGGTATATGTTGGCTCGATCGAGGTGTTAGTCAGTGCAGCTGGACCCCAGCTGGCGTTTCAGTCACTGGAGAAGGAAAAACAAATGGCGACGGCATGTTTTAAAAACCTCCAAAAGAACAGGTTGTATTGTGGCGTTGCGATACTCGATAGCTTGTTTCAGTCACTGAGGTTTCGACAGTGTTTTTTAAAGATTGTTAGTGTGTGGGAATATGTTTATTTTCAATATTCCTGAATAATTTTTCAGCATTGTTCGACCGTGACCGCAGCGAGTCGAGTTTCAGCCACAGACAATTTTGTAAAGTAAGCTATCGAGTGATCGCGTTTTACAATCATTGTCACGATTTTATCTTGTCTGTGTTACAGTTGAACGATCAAAAAGCTATCAAGTCATATTTTGTTAACCTAATTGTCAATGTCCTGTGGTGCGAGTCCATGTTGTGGTGCGAGGTTTAAATCAATTAAACATATATTATTGCAAAATACTAAAACGATGGCGGTGCTCTGGTCAATTTGCATATGTGAGTTAAGTCACTCGTCTGATGAGTGTCTAAAACTGTTATTGTTGTTGTATTAAACAACGGTAACCGAACTGACCCAGGCTACAGTCTGAGAGAAATGAAGGCGAGTGCTAATACCACGAGTTTTTTGAAAAGGTCGTCGAACTCACTCCATTGATCTGTGGTTACTTCTAGTTTTAAAACGACTATATAACTCTCTTGCGTGGAGTAAGACCGCTCAAGAACCAATCAGAAGAGGCGAACGAAAAAAACTTGTACCCAGGGCCCGCTCACATGGAAAATGATCGCTTATGTCTGAAAAATACCAGTTCCAATGTTGTCGACCATGTTAGAGAGATTACTAAAAATGTTATCAGTCAGGTTGCAGTGTTTTCTGTGACACATGTTGGCTTCATAATAACTGGAAGCATAAGGTACGATAGCGTGTGATCGATTAAGAAAGTTATTGATTAGGTTATGCTGTTGATTTGAAACAAAACATAGTCATAGATTCTTACACATGCTGCTTTATTACTGTCGTGCACAGCTCAAAACATTCCAAATAACGATTGTTACATAGTAAAATATTAAAAGAAAAGCTACTGCCCGGACACATTAGTGTAACATAGAAAAGTTATTAATATGCAAAGCGAAAATAAATGGAAATTCCTTCAGCTCCGGGGGTTCCCAATGATTCCGAGCAACAGTTTGGTTCAAGGTTTTAAACTATTTATTGGGGCCATTGAGGCCTGGAGGACGATAATTTGCAAAGAAAATGTTTGTGGTAACATACAGTTTTGTAAATACCGATAACACAGTACCCGTCTTTTTCTGACAACTCTCCCATGCAATAGACTTATGACATGTTTTAGTGGTTTAAATATTTGAATGCTCGCAACTTTTAACATATGGAACGTGTGCTGCTACATGGGAGACTGGGCAGAGTAACAAACAAAATGTTGGACACCAAATTAAACTTGGTATCAGGTTTCCAGAGACTGTCGTAAGGTTTGAAAATACGATTCAAAACTCGACAACTTCTTTTGGGTTCGACGGAACAGTCGTATGGCAAGTTGTAGACTTGATTTACACAACACATTTTGTGTCGTAGGTGTACCGTAAGCATGCGAGAGAAGTGGCAAAAGTTGTACAGTGTAGAGAGGCCTCAATGAATTGATAAAAAAAGCTGGTCAACATATATACCTGTAAACCACGGGTAAGTGAAGCTTTCGCGATAGTTAAGTGCTTGTTTAAGGAAGCCTGGTATATAATAGTCCCACAATTCCTCTGTCTGGTCTGAAATCGTTCCCCACGATTTCTCAGTTTGCTCTGACAAAGGGCTAACACTGGAAAGGTCAGCTTCACAGAAAAGATACCATGACAACCTTCTGGATCAAAACGTTTGGTTCAACTTACTCGCCAACGCAGAAACAGAAACGTTACCCCGGTCAATCAGAACGCGCATTATATTGTAATGCGCATTTGAGCATCTTCTATGAAAAATGCGCAGTATTAACATTAAATACCATCATCATCATCACTATTATTATTATTGTTATTGTTGTCGTTGTTGTTGTTTTTATATGCTTTATTTTATAATACAAATATGGTCTAGCTAGCATCGCTGAGTTGAGAGAGTACCTCAAGCTCAACTGAAACACCGGCTGCATGGCAATACTCGTTTCCTTCAGTAAACTTGAACGTTAATTAAAGCCAAATATGTCAGGTGGAGCCTCAAACAGTAAGCAGTACATGTATTTGCAGTGAACTAAATATATGCTCTCAGTAGATCAAAATTCATGATTATTTCTGGCACGCCATGACGCATGCGCGTCACAACTCGACACAAGCCGAAACCTTAAGTTATTCGGCTATTTGCAGTGCGCAGCTTTTCTGCGCATAAAGTTAAAATTGTAGTTTCTGAGAAATTTCACTGCTCCTTGAGAAAAAAATATACAGTTAAATCGAGATTTTGTAAATCTAATTGGAAAGATTGAAAAATGATCGATTTAAGTAAACTTTTTTCAAATTCGCCCCAGGCTCCTCTCGGCACGACTAATAAAAACCTCTACATTTTAAAATCTCGTTGAGAACAGTAGTATAACAACAACAACAACAACAACAAAAGCATAAACATGAAACATAGAAGGCAACGAATTATGCATCCGGCAGTAAAATTACTTGATAAAAACAAAAATGTGTGAACAGCAACGTGATCCCAGTTGCTGGAGTTATGATTGGCTTAGCAAACACTCAACGAACGCACGTGTCATCGGTACGGTTCGTTGGACGCAAGTTTTGTTTTAAGGATTTACCAGGGTAAACAAGATTCTGTAGACTACGAACAGAGTTTATGTTTATATTCACGGACGAACAGCTACAGTCCCTAAGTCCTTTGTTAACTGGACAAACGAACAGTTTGTCTAAAAATCTTTAACGTGTTGCTATTTTTCCTTTTTAAGCTCCGATAGATTAAATGAAAACAGTTTGCGTGATCATGCATGATGTCCCCGTACTTACGATTTTGCCTGGATTATGTAAATGTGACTGTTAATGTAAAAACAAACACTTAGTATTCACGGACGAACAGCTACAGTCCCTGAATCCTTTGTTAACTGGACAAACGAACAGTTTGTCTAAAAATCTTTCACGTGTTGCTGTTTTTCCTTTTTAAGCTCCGATAGATTAAATAAAAACAGTTTGCGTGATTGCATGATGTCCCCGTACTTACGATTTTGCCTGGATTATGTAAATGTGACTGTTAATGTAAAAGTAGACACTTAGTAACTAAAGTATTCCTAGTAAAAAACCGCTCTAAGGCGTGTAAGACAGTAATCATTATCCACATGCCAGTTCCCAGCAAGTTTTACGACGATAAGACAGATCTGCGCCATACATGAATGAGTAGCCAGAGCTAATCGCTAAATTGAAGTTGAAGTCGAGCTCTTGTTCTTCATCGTTCTGCGTTTGTACCGTTGGTTATCTCTGCTGTTTAAGAGATGGTACAATTGCTCAAAGTTTTAGAAGCTAGACTCTTTGTTACCATCTAATCTTCATGCTACTCGGCAGGCAGTTTGACTTGGAGACTACATGGCTCTGTTAGTTGTTATCATTCTTGGAGTTTTTACTCAAGTGGATCATTCACTGACTGATGCAGGTAAGTTACTATTCAGTTTGAAGCTTACAAAGTTAAACTTTGACGTGGAGTTTTAGTTTTCATTTCAGTTGGTGTGGTATATTTCGACGGAAGAAGTTTTACGTAAAGCTTAAATAGTTGGCCGTGAGGGTTTAACTTTGAGCTGAAGATTGATTTTGACACGAGAAGTTCTACTTAACGTGAGCTTAGAACTAATACAGACTTTTACATGAACTCTTAGTTATCCGTAAATGTTAACTTTGTCATGGATTTTCATTTTTTACTGGGTGACACTTACCTTCATTTTTGTTAACTAAATATTTCTTTCTTCAATTTATCATGTATTAGAACCTAAGGTATAGATAAAGTCTTGTTGTTGTTGTTGTTACTTTTATTAACTTGGTCTTACTTTGTGGTGAAACTTTAATTTGCCGTGAGGTTTTATTTTTTACTTTGATGTTCTGTTATTTTGACGTGAATTGAAAAAGTTTTAATTTGACATGAAGTTTTAACTTACCATGAAGTTTACATTACAATTTAGTGTCGTTAACGGTGGTTTTACGCTTACGTTTTGCGTTCAAAAACTAGTTCTTTTCCTTTCATTTTTACTCCAGGGAACCCTTTTAACAAGAAGTTTCAAGAATCAGTACGTTCAGCAATAGGCGCTTTCTTATTCCTCACCAGAGTCGCCGACCCGGCAACACAAAGACACAGTGAACAATGCAACCTAGTTCCTTTGCTTTAATTTTTTCATCTAAAGATTCGTTTAAGCATGCAGAATTTTCTAAGGTCGATACGTTGTGTTGACCGAACTTGATGTCAAAGCACTGAATATGCTTCTGTTTTACGTGATATCATGCGTTGTTCACGTGAAATTGATGCACAGTGCACGCTTTTCTGTTCCTCATTCAAACCCGATCTCTTGATGAACATTGAATATAAAATTATTAAGGAATTTTTACCGTTGCATGTCTCTTCTTCTGTTCAAGATAGCAACACACTTGTTGGATTCAGCATTGTCTAAAACAACAAAATATGGTCTCTTTTCTTACATCTTTTGTGTCTTTTCTTGTTTATTTCCGTAACAGTTTTTGACTTCGAGGAAAACTCGGAAATATGCAATTTCCAGTGGCCCGATGCGTCAAGCATCGATCTGAGTGAGACGCGTTACAAGCATGGTGAGAAATCCTTGAAGTGGAAATGGGAGGCAAATGGTTTCCTTAGCCTGGATTTATCGTCCAAGGACATCCTTGGTGATGCCGTACAAAAAGGAGGAGTGAAATTCTGGATCTACAATGTTGCAGAGATGCCTTCAAAGTGTTTAAAAGTATCCGTGAAAACAAACTTGAAAAGAACCAAGAGAAGACTTCCCAGCAACACTCCACTCAAAAATTGTCTTACGTCTTCACGTAGGTCAGCCTCACACATCTCTTCCTTCTACATTTCGTTGGAGTTCACGGGATGGAGAGCAGTGTGGGTTGCGTTTGACGAATTCAAAGACTGTCCAACCCCGGCCACATCGACTGGCAAGTGCTACCAAAGACAAGTCACTGAGATTAAATTCACTGCGCCTGACACCACCGCAGCCAATCCTGTTTACATTGACCTCCTTCGATGGACCAACAGGTTGAGAAAACAGTCACGAGATCAGATTGTTCCTCCAATCAAGGGAGCTTCGACTTGTTATCTTTGCGCAAATCTTCACACCGATGCAGCTGGCCATTTGCAGGCCGCACTTGATATGTACGACAGATCTGTCTTCTGGCAGCAGACCTATCGATGGAGCTTACATGAAGTTCCCACTGAAACAGATCAAGACTTAGCAAGTAAACTTTCTGATCTTGAACTTATCAAGAAACGTCTTCTGAACTGGTACGCTGATGAAAAAACATCCTTTACCAAACTAGATAACCTTCCCCAGGGTATGACGTATCCATCAAGTGTTGTGACCAGTAACTTTTACCTCAGGGAGCGCTGGGGAGGTTCAGAAGGACTGATGAAAAACATAAACAGTGCTTACAAAGAGTTTCGCCGGTTACAAGTACGGAGAGCTGGTACAGTCATTACAGGTTCACCTTTGTTTTGCAAGGTACGTTAGTATCAACTTTTGCGAAACAACAAATTTGGTATTAAGTATTAGTGTATCAGTTTTACTTAAAACTTTGACACTTTAAATTAAGATTTAGTCTTGAGAGCTAGTTATTATTGAGTTTCCTGAGGGGTGGGGGGTGAACGGCGTAGTGGGTGGGGTGTGGTGGCGTATTAGAGAGGACGCTTAGGAAAGAGTCCTGCCTAATAAAAACATTACAAACGCCTGAAACCTGAGACTTTGCTTGAGAATCGATTTAGAAAAATTATGTCGTAGACTTTAGAGAAACATACGTAAAATTTTAACGCCTGTTACTAGGTCTCGGTGAAGAAAATGACAATTTAATACTTGGAAAAGTATTGTTTTGCAACTATTTTGTTTTTTCATGGACTTTTAACATGAGTGTTTGGAAGGAAATAAATGACTGGAATCATGGGGACCTGCAGACTGACCTCCATCCATAAAACGCTTAAACAATTATGAGTCTTGAAGTTTTGCCTAATACTTCGCCAAACCCTTAACTCCGCAAAACTATAACAATTGAATATATTGCAAGTACAGTTCTGACGTCACTTCCGTTGACTGTACGTCACTTCTGTTGACTGTACGTCACTTCTGTTCACTGTAGTGTCAAACCTTGTGCCGGCATTTCTTCACGTTGAATAGCAATACAACATCATGTCATGAATAAACACAGCCACGTCAGCTGTACAGCTGCCGTCCGTTCTTTTTGCCATGTAAAAACGTTGGTATTTTAAGCAATCTGATTGGTTCGATATCTCTGGTTAATGGACATTGTCCACCTCCCGGGAGGTGAATAATGAAACAATGGCTGACGCAAACTCCGATTTTGCCAAAGTGACCGAGAACAACTTCTTGCGAATGCAGGATAATGCAGTTTCTAGCAATACAAAGAAATCTACGAAATTAGGAATGAACGTTTTCATAAGTAAACATTGTTTAAACACTCAGTTTGCTCACATAAACGTCTGCCCTCACTAACTTTGCAATCCTGATCGCCAAGCTCCGCTGATGCCTCTGTCAGTGAGCAACAACCGTCCATCTACGCCTCATTTTCAAAATCCCATCCAAGTCAACTCAACATCCAAAGAGCAAAGAAAATTTGAATGTCGGCTATTTCTAAAAATAAATGTGTTTTCCAACAGCAAGCACATGGCATGATTTCCAGAGGAAGCTTTACAAGTTGTTCTTTTAATTTCAGTTTCAAATAAACTGCAACTGTCTTCACGTTACTACTTCATGTAATGGTAACTTAAACAATATTTTTGTCCGGTCAGCTTTAACAGACGTTGTTGAGGATTGCCACTATTTATGAAAACTTCAAAGCTCGTTTCCAGAGCCGCCTTCTTTCTGCAAACTGTAAGTTTTATGCACAAATTGCCCATGGAAATGAGGCAGCCAACTGTGAGCGCATGCCCATTAAAGTGGATACGTTTGGAAAACATACAGATCAAACTGAAAGTTCTAGCTCACATTTATCGAATGCGTTGTGTTGTCATAGAGTTTGTATATCTCGATGATTAGTGGCTTTTAGATCGTTTGCCTCCGTAGTTCGCATCTCGGTGAATGTTCTGCTACTGTTCACCTCGATTTTAGAGATTACTGGTTAATTATTATTATTGTTATTTGTTATTACTATTTATGAAGACGATTATTATTATTAATATTATTAATGTTATTACTATTGTTATTATTTTTATTATTATTGATATGTGCCTCAAACTCATACATCTTTTCTTATTTGGAAATTGGAGGAGATTAAGAAGGGGGTTCACAAAACATCTAAAGGGGGGGGGGGCTTAAGAGAGAGGGGGAGCCTACTAAGGAGTACGTACATACTTTATGGACATACACTCATAATCGCCTTAGTTACTTTGTAACTGATTATTAGATTATTGTTTAAGACTTCAAAATACGGGATATCTAAACAACCTGGAACAGACAAGCAGTTTTCTTTGGTGATGGACAAAGTTCTCCTTCCACTGGCGTTAGAAAAGCACTTGAAGTCTCGTTCACTGGAGGTTTTAAACACTGCGTGCCAGTGGGCGAAGAAATATGACGGAAAGACTGCACAAGACCTACAAAATGATGACGTCGAAGCAGTAGTTGGAGATGATGAAGAAATGAAACAAACATTCCTTAACGCCTATGGAAGCAACGGTGGTGACGCAGAATTTCCAAGTGACTGTACGGGCGGTCACGAAAAAAGTTACTCCAAAATTACTTATGCTATCCACAAGCTAAATATTAAACGTGAAGAAAACCTTGCTCTGCTGTTTGATTATGTGAAAGACCAAGGCTGGACAAAAGGGAGTGCAGTTGGTTCAGCGGATCATGAAATGAATCGGAATGGAAATGGGTTTACCCACGCCATCTTCTTGCTGAGAAATGAGTTGAACGCAAGAGGTAAACTCCAGGATCTGATAAATACATTGAAATGGTACACGGACTTTAATGAGGTCTATCAAAGTCCTGAATTTGAATACCGAGGAACCACTGCAGACCGGATGAGGACTCTGTTGCTGTTCAGGCTCTTAACAATATTAGTAATGCCCGAAGACACGCCAGAAAAGAAACAAGAAAAGGTTCGTGATATGAAACACTGGGGAAAATGGTACAGCAACATTTTGAAAGTAAACAAAGGTCTGGGTGGCTTGATCAAACCGGACTATACCACATTTCACCACCACACCTTCTATGGTAACGCGTACAGTCCAGTGGCTCTTCATATAGCTGCATTGGTACAGTACCTCAGAGAAGGGACAAGTTTTGATGGTCCAACGGACCATCCGAATATCAAGAAAGCTCTAGAAGTACTCAAGATAGCCAGTGTAAAATATTCTTTACCGAACAGTATTGGAGGAAGATTTCCTTGTTATTCATGGGCGTATCTGGCCAGAACAGTTCCAGCCTTTGCGTACCTTGCAGTTACACCTCCACGGTTAGTGACTAATGCTGACAACAGCAAATCGCTGGGAGATTTGGGAGACCTAAAAAGCTCTGAAACAAGGACCTTTTTACGTCTCTATGATATCGGTTCAGCAACCGACTGTGGCGAAAATGACACAGCGGATGATAGAAATGTGCGTGCTTTGAAGCAGTATCTCTGTCGAGGAGAAATTGAGACTCAGATATATTATCTTACGTCTCTCGGATCACTTCAAATCATGCAGAAGATAAAAGCTAAAGCCGCTGCCGTTGATGAACCACTACAGCCTGAGGAATCACCTAAAGGGCATTGGGCGAAAAA